>CM033469.1:222734934-222967434 GCA_019447015.1 Hymenochirus boettgeri
ATCTGTCTAATGTCTTACGTAGTGTATGGGCACCTTAAGTTGCTCTAATTTTTCTAGGAATTTAAAAACATTCAGGGTTATTCAATAAAAGTTCTTGTTGTTTAAAATTGTGCCAATTTTCCCCCAACCAATCAGATGTTAGCTTTCAAAGATCTGATTGGTTGGGGCAAAATTAGCACTATTTTAAACAATAATTATAATTTTAAACAATAATATAATATTCGGTCCTGCGACGGTGATGTCATGACCTATGGCTGACAGTCCTTACCAAACAGACTCTTCTGCTGCTGCGTGCGCTCTTAACCAGTTCGAAACAAAAGCAGCAGAGAGGACTGAACCTGCCTGCAAGGGATTGGGGTCTGTAAGTCCTTTCAGGAGTGCCTTAGGAATAGGTAAGTATAATCAAATATATATATATATATATATATATATTTGTTTATTTATTTATTTATTTTTAAACCCTTTTCATGATCTAGAACAGGGTTACTCAAAAAGGGTGCCAGGGCACACTGATGCTCTAAGATTGCTAGAGGTATGCCTCTAAATCTTAATATTTTCACGAACCTAATTAAATTTTGTTCCCAAAATGTTTAAACATAATATGAATATAAGCAATGTTACCTTAGACTGTGCTACATCGATCAAAGCCACATTCTATATATGTATACTATATAAACTGTAGAAAATACTATACATTACACATGAATTCAGCATTTAGAACAGAGAAGTGTGCATTCAAAAAAACATTTGCATTGTCAAGTATGCCATTGTCTGATCATATGGTGCTCACAAATAGCCAAATCAAACAATTCACTGATTACTGATTTGGCTCCATGAGAGGAAATGATCCATGCAATTCACTAGACTTGCAAATTATGCTTGTTTATTTAAACGGGGGGGGGGGGTTGTTTCTCTGTGGTCCTTAAGTCCAAGTCAGGAAAAATAGCCATTTCAGTAGGATATACTGAGAAAGCAAACAGAATGTGGTGCTGCCCATGGAACTTTATATTCAATACATAATGTGGTGCTGTCCATGTAACTTCATAATTGCACCAGTTACAGCTGAAGGATTTGTAAAACTTTGAACAGTTTATTTGAGCATACCAGTCTACAGTACAATATTACAGTTAGCACAGTAAAAACATAAATGTTCCTAAGTCCCACTTCACAGACATTGTTAATAAATAAAAGAGGTAAATCGAAAGCTTTAGGCTTTGTCATGTCTAACACCCCTATCATTAATCACATCGAATAGAGAATGGACATCAAAAAGCAAAACTCTCGATTTACACAGAATGGCAACTTCAAGTGAATGATATCACTTCTTAGCTTAACTTTCTTAGTAGAAAATGATTGCTATATATTTTGTTTGTGTTTGAATGATACTGTAAGTTTTTGCCTTACGTTCTACTTTACTGTAGAAAAATCAGATCTGCCTGTCAGGATATTGGACCTGTTGTAAATTCTGACTGATGTTTAAAAACTAGCCTTATAAATATGTAAATCTTTGTCCATTTTAGTGATTGATTGACTGCTTATACATTATCAAATCTGTAAAGTAAATAAATGGGGGTGAAGTTATGTGAAGGTGGAAGGATGTGAAGTGTAATTGTGTCTTGAATGCCATTTTGATATTGCAATAGGACAAGGTAATGTTAAAAGGGTCCATTTCCTGTGGTGTTAATTTTAATTTTTACAATGAATAGGATCTGTGGCATCATTCATTACTTAATCAAAGATATAATTGCATTACTATTGTTAGAAATTCTTTATGGTATGTTTCCCAATAGTAATTGTCTAGGAGTTGTAAGACTATTTTACATATGTTTGCTAAAAATTCAGCTGAGTTGTTTTTCTAATTTCCATATTTACCGAAGTGCCTTCTATAAGCTCATACACAGGTGCGATCATGGGGGCTGACCCGGGGGGCACGATGTTTATGAACGTGCTTTTCATCCGACGATCATGCCATGTATGGACACTTTACCGGTGAAAACAGCCATGCGGTCAGGGCTCGTAATTGTCATTGATTTTTATTTACCACTGTGCTTTGGATGGAGTGCTCTATTTTGTCAATGTTGCCGGGCCTCCCTTGGTTCTGATTTTGACTTAACACAAGATATTTCAAGAAAATGAATGTGAAAGAAAATTAGACTTGAATGAAAACCTATACTTACCTTTCTCATCCACCAAACCGAGAGATCATTATAAATTCCCTAAAGCCAAGAATAATTTCATTTCTTTGCTGCACTTCTCCTTCCTGGTCTTCACCTCCTCTGCAAGCTCAGACAGCTTTTATAGAGGAGGAGCACCGGTATGCAGTCAGTCATTGACCGTGATATCACAGTCAAGGCAATGACTGGCTGCAACTCGGAAGAAAGCCAGCTTTCTTGCGGCAGAGAAATGTAAGTATTATAGAGATTGAGAAGAAGTAAGTAATCATAAGGATCTCTGGGTTTGTAGGGAGGGGGGATGGAGAAAGTATACGTTTTCATTTTGGGGTGGACTTGCCCTTTAAATGTTTATTCTTTTACTATTAAAGGGTATCTATACTGGAAAAAATGTTGCCATTTAGTTTTATTAAAGAATGGGAGATAAAGCAGCTGTCTTACCCAGCATTCTTCAATAAAACCTGCAGGAGTCAAGAGAGAAGGTACAGAACTTACCTGCTCGACCGCTCCCCCTGTGCGTAGTTTGACAGGTCCCGACAGACTCAGTCTTCTGTGCGCATTCGCATCACACTTGTGCATGCGCAATAGAAGACAGAATCCGTTGGGACCTGTCAGACTACGTGGCGGAGGAGTGAGCAATCAGGTAAGTAACTTACCTTCTCTCCTGGCTCCTGCAGGTTTTAATGAATAACGGGAGGTAAGACACAGCTCCTTTCCATTTTTTTTCCAGTGGAGATACCCTTTAAAATGATGACCAATATATAAGAGTTTAGCACAAACTCTTTGTTTCTTTCTCCAGGTCTTTTTAGAAATACTGCATATACCCAAGTATAAACCACGTATAAACTTATTTTAACTGATAAACCAGCAAAACCACTTGACTCGAGTATATCTCGAGGGTTGACTTTCTCTCAAAGAAAGCCCCATAGATAGTTCCACAGGGGAAAAAAAGCCTCATACACAGCCCCATAGAAAGTCCCACACACTGCCCCATAGAAAGTCCAATACACAGCCCCATAGAAAGTCCAATATACACAGCCCCATAGAAAGTCCAATACACAGCCCCATAGAAAGTCCCATACACAGCCCTATAGAAAGTCCCATACACAGCCCCATATACAGCCCCATAGAAAGTCCCGTACACAGCCCCAAAGAAAGTCCCATACACAGCCCCATAGAAAGTCCCATATACAGCATCATACACAAATGTGCCCTGCATACCTTTCTGTGCAGCCTGAATATTAAAGATCCCTCCTTTAGAGATGTTTGATGTTTTTCCCTTTCCCTTGCAGTCTTGGCTGATTTATGAGTGAGCAGGACAACAATTGCTCAACTTGCTAAAATCAAGAGGATTCTGTGTGTTACAGGGTGCAGCTTTTGTTTTCCATGGGGGGGGGGGTACTGTGCCTGAGCAAAACAAGTACTGGATTAAAGTCATGCAGTAACACACACACCTCAGATTGAGTGCTTCATGTATTCAATTATAGATTAAGAATGGGCAAAGACATTTTTTTTCTGCATACATACTTAATAAAATAAGTGCCCTGTATGGAAATGTGAAAGTAGTGTAAAACTAACACTAACTCGATATTCAATTGGATATTGTGGGTTTTACACTCATTTCAGAAATTGTGTGATTTACTGCATATCCCACCCAGCGTTTTAGTATTCAAATATTTGCTGTACACTTACAGCCTCCTAAATGAACTAACAACTGTGTCCTCAACTCCCCATGTAGAGTTAACAAGGCTTAAAGTAGTATTTCAAAACAAAACTAGGTCAGGTTCAAATGGTAGCTAAAAAGCAAAAACTATAAAATTCTGGTAAGTTATCTCTTCAAGATCAAAAAGAATGTGATTATTTTCCATCCCCAGTTGTCAGGAAGCTAAATTAAAACTGAACACTGTAAGGCTGATTTATAATGTATTTTGCAGCCTGGATTAATTCTTAATGTATTTTGACATAAAGGGAGCAACACTGAAGTTCAGAAGTAAAAGAATAACTGCACTTTTATAGAGTTCTGTAAATTAAGGTGTAAATCTATTTTGTGACTCACAAAACATCTGTTATGTTTATTCAATATCTATGTTTCGTAGGCATGATTTGGGCAGTTCTACTAAGGATTGTTGGAATTTTGCTATTATTTGTGAAATACCTTTTCAGAAGATAAATAATTTGCGTTGGATCATGGCCACTGATTGACCACTAGGAGGTGCGGGTTTAACAGACTTTAAGAACACGCAAAGTAGCCCATACTGTGGCCCCCCACTAAATTAACACAACACATCATACGTTGTAAATATGGCCACAGCTTTATTAAACAAATACTTTATTAAACCATCAGGGTTATTAAATAAAAGTTCTTATCGTTTAAACTGGTGCTAATTTTTCCCCAACCAATCAGATCTTATTTAACATTTGAAAGCTAACATCTGATTGGTTGGGGCTAAATTAGCACCATTTCAAACGATAAGAACTTTTATTGCATCTCCCTGCATGTTTTTTAATAACCTAATATGCCTGCAGTTGCTTTAACAACTGGCACGTAAGAAAAACACACCTTATACAGGAGTCTCCTGTCGACGTGACGAGAGGCGGCCTGCACCGTCAGCCACAGGCCAGCCCCCTACCAGCTTAACTCACCACTTTAAATAACGCCCATTTTCAATATTGCACTGGAAATGCGTAAACAAGAAAAGTGCTGGGACAATACAATAACATTTCGAGACAGAAAGTCTAAGAAGGGAGGGCGGGCGGGCGAGTTCTCTCAGCTTGCCAGGAAGGTAAGAGGACCTTTGCAACATTGTATTCCCATTTATACTTTCACTGCCCCCATATGACCTGCTTTACCAAAAGGGATGAACCCCCAAATTTCACCTGCATATTCCCCAGTCCCTCCTTGTCTCCAGTGGCCAAGAGTCACTTTCAGCCCATTCAGGCTGGCCTCTCTTACACATTCCCCACTACCTATAATGCTTATCAGGAACTAGTTCGTAGGTGGCAAGCATTTTATATCAAGGTTAGGTCTAACGTGTATAGATAAACTCATTATATTTCAGTGACATACAAGAAACTGAAATAGTAAATAAAAGTAGTCACCCCCATGTAACATTCCTCTCGATTTAGGAATCACAGAATGGTTTCATCTGACTATGTGTGAGAAAAATGTCAGTGTCTGGTATCTAATTAGGCAGGTCTTGAAATAGGGCTGGGTGGGATCAAACCTGCTCCACCTAAACAATGTGAAATATGTCTTTGTACATTTATTTTATGCATGTGCATGTTTTTAATCCATTTTTTTTTTTTTTTTGCTTATAGACTTTCTATGTTACAGGGGCGTGTTTAGGGGGTTACTGGTGCCTGGAACCCCCCCCCCCCCCTTTCTGCCTGCTCAGTGCAGTCTGCTGTTCTACTTCTCCTGGTGTCCATAGACTGGTACATAGACTGTTACATAGTTAGTTATATAGATTGTTACATTGTCAATTGAGCTGTGAGTGAGAAGCAGCATTTGTATGTTTCAAAATTTATCCAGTCTGCCCTGTGATTGACAGCAGCATAACTAATAATAATTGATACAAAACTGTATCAACATTAACCCTGCAGCTGCCTGAGGTAAATGCTGAAACTAGGCTTATATACAGTACTTTCTGTACCTACTACACTGTGATGGAGCTTAGGGCCAGCGGTATCACTTTTTAGCAATACCGCAAGTGAGTTTATTTACAATCGCAGTCGTAAATGTACGGCCGCGATCGTACATTTATGGCCAACCGTTTGGTCATAGAATACTGCAATGGTATTCTACGGGGATCGTAAATCTCCTTAGATTTACATTCGGTAATGTTAAACTGATCAGAAATTAAATCGGTTTAACAATCATTTTACTGATAGTTAAAGGCGTGGTATAGCTAAAAAGCAATACCACACCTTTATAAATAAGTCCCCCGTTAAACCAATCGTTAATTTCCAATAACGATGGAATATTACCGATAATGGTCGTAAATCTACGCTGACGTGATCATAGATTTACAATCCCCATAGAATACCATTGTGGTAGTCAGATCCAAGGTCATTGTCACAACTCTGACTTTAAAGGGCAACTGTGGTCTCTAAACAAGTTAGGGTTAAATGAAAGCTTGCAGTATTTATTTTATAATGAGCTGAAAATCACATCTCTGGCTTCAGCCTGTGAGAAATGACATTGGGGTGAATGTTCAAACTTCCTGCTTCCAGTAGGTTCAGTGACATCACCTTATCTCTGCATGCCCCTTCGCCCCGGGGAGAAGCATGCTCAGTAAAGACTTTATGCTGGGGAAATCAGGAAGTACCTAGGGGAGCCTATTAATGCTGAAAGACTGGTCACATGACTACAAGCTGGTCACATTGCTGAAAACAGGAAGTGTTCAAGCAGGAAATAATATTGCTGAACCTTTCCAGCAATAACTTCTCACACATTTTATCTAGAGATGTGATTTAGGTTTTATTTTGAAAGTATGATGGAAGGCTTTTTATATAATCCTTACTAGTTTGGAAGACTTGGAGACCACAGTTACCCTTTAATAAATAAAAACTTTTGATATTATGTAGGTTAACCCTGCCCATCCCCAACTGCTGTATTAGTTTGTTTAAAAAAAATTAGAACTCTACTTACATGCCTTCATTCCCCTGACACTCTGATCCGGCTCCCTGCTTACCGGAACTGCAAGCAGGGAGCTAAACCGGCAGCCACCTCTGTGATTGGCTGAGAGGCAGCCAATCAAAGATGAGGCTGCCGTCAATAGAGAGCACAGCTGGACCGAAGGACTGCAAGTAGAGTTCTAAATCTTTTTTTAGTAAACTGGGGGTGGGCTGGGGGAACCTACATTATATCCAAATATATTACGCTAGATGAAAGGGCTGCAACGGATCAAGTAGGAAAATATTGCTTATAGTTTGCCAAAAAAACGACCATGAATGAAAGTATATCTATTTATAAATTGACCCTTATGTATAAAATGAAGGGTACTAAATGTCAAAGAATGTTAGTGATTTGCATTTCCATGGCTCTATTTTAATTAGTTACAGTACCGTAACTGTAATATAGGTTGACATTTGCAAATACTCTAAACCAACTTGATTAAAACTCTTGTTACTTTAATATAAATGCAAGGAAACTATGCCCTTGTCCAGTAATAATAATAACACTAATTAACAAGCAAATCACTTTTCATAATAACATTAAACATTGTGAAGATCAATTAAAAATCTAAAATAAGTAGATGTAGAGAAGTGTACCAAAACTTTTACTATTAACGTAAGTTTTATTCATTTGGTCATATAGAGGTAATTAATATTTATATGATCCCTGGCACTCTGGGAAACCTGGAGTTGCATTTAACTAATGGTTAATATAACAAGCACTCAGTTTTTCTAATTGGGACCATTATGCATAATGAGCTCTGGCCGTAAATTAACTTCTTATCTTGTAAGGACTGTAAACCATAAATATTATCTGAGATCTGCCCCATAGCATGGTAGGTATTTATGAAGGGGTAGACAAGGACAGGGTGATGCACCAACGGGCGCATCACTTCTGATGTGGAGTTGAAGTCACGCTAACCAATGTTATATCGGGTAGTGTGACAGCGCAGCTGCCGCAAGCGATTTTATATGCAGAAATCAGCATTTTATTGCCCCACTTTCAACGCCAGCTAATAGCTGACGTTGAAAGTGCCGAAATAGTACAGTGCCAGGTAGCGATGTTCCACGAATGGGGGATGTGCTCTTTGCCTTTTAGCTAAAGTTGAAAAGGTTTGTATAAATTTTCCTCCCTTTTTTCCCCCTTGGTAAAAGGTTTGTACCCCCTTTACACACAGTAAAGCTTCCATTGGAAACTGTTTGTCATCTGCTATAAAAAGACCTACTCCTGTTCGTAACACTTTCCCTATACTTGGTATATAGAGATTGTTCAGGTGGCTCTTTACTTAGGCTGGCTACACACCAGCAGACATTTCCGGCCAAGCGACCGATAATGCCGTGGATATATCTGCTTGTAGTGGGGCGGCCAGCCATGAACGAGCCTGTTGCCTGTTCATCCAGTCGGATCCGTTGTTAAATTATAACCGATCATGCGGTTACCTATTGGGCCTGCATGATCGGTCGCGCGCCACTATTGCCGTGACCAACAGTCATTTGTCCCAGCCGATCTCTTGCTCGCAGCGAATGCTCAGTTGGGACAAATAATAGCCCCATGGCCTGAAAGGGCCAATAGAAATTTTCAGCCACAGCCAAGAGATTTTGAGGGGATAGGCCATTTTCCACTGCACATGTGGACAACATAAAGGAAAATTTATACTATAATTTAGTACGAAATTATTTTGCCTCATAAATACTCATAAACTTTCATGTACCTTTGTAAATTACTTTATGGCATGGTACTGCACTTGCACTTGCCCACTGGCTGTAAAGAAAGCCTGGATGCCAATTCCTGAATATGTCCAGGATGTGTTTGCACTTGATTTTATTGCATATGAATGGAGTTCGCTAGAGGCAATGCAGTAGAGACTGAAAGGTAGAGTTTCAAAAAAGACATATTGACAGTTAGGCCTCGTACAAATGGGTGAATATTCCTTTCCCGACAGACTCATTTTGATTAATAAACCTGTTAGTCTTTTGTTCAAAAATAAATGCAGTACCACTGATATTTCATTTGTGTGGCTTGTTGAAGATAAGCCGATCAGATAAAATTTGTCATCATATCTAATACATTTTTCATCCAATTTGTTGAAAAATGTTAGCCATGCCAAACTGGCAAGTTGTTAATTCATTTTTAGTAATAAAAAAAGTTATTATTAATGTTTGATTTTCCTTTAAGGCCCTCAGCTCTCATCTCTCATCAATATCCTCTCCACTACTTGTAGAAGGGGAGCAAGTAAAGGTATGTGTCAAGCTTCTAGGCAAGCGAAATTTAGAGAGTTTAGCTCTTCCCATGACCAACTGGTACAGGCTAGTAGTGCACATTGTAGGGAAGTTTTGCCTATGTTTTTTGCCAGGTTCTAAAACATATGGATACCAACAGGGGCGTAACTACAAGGGGGCAAGGGGGAGCCACCGCAGGGGGGCCCAGGAGCCAAGGGGGCCCCATCTTATTATTTTTCCTATGACAGATATAGCCTCCTCCCAGAAATATACTGTGGATGAAGCAGAGATAGGGGCCCCATCATGGTTTTGCTGCTGGGCCCAGTGATTCCTAGTTATGCCACTGGATACCAAGTCTAAATAGTCCCAAACCTTTCTGGAACATAAATACACACATTTAGGTAGATTTACCTTAATCACTCCGAATAAATCTCCCCATGCGATTTTAATAGCATTTTAGTGTTCGCATGTAAATCTCGAAAGTGATTTACTTACAGTGAGAGCTTAAGTTTAAAAGCTGCCATCAAAATCTCGCAATAAAAGTAGCGCAAATGTGATCCGCAAACGCTGGTTGCTTCAGTATCTTTTGTGAAACCCGCACATCCAGCACTAAGATGGAGTAAAGTTACGCTTACCAATATTTAATATAATAACTCCAAAAATTTGCCCTATGTCCCTAGATAAATCAATTACATTGACTTTCAAATGTATAGATAATATATTATACATACATAATGTATTATTATAATGTGCTGCCTCCATTTCAGTGCCAGAGGCAGGGGTTCACCTATCAATATATATACAAAAGAGAATATACCCAAAGTATATGTTAAGTCCTGAGTACCCTAATATCAAGAATTAAATCAAGAAAAATCAAGAATTGCAATAATCCACCATAGATTTTAAAGACTTTAAAATGGTTCCACAATTGCTCTATGACTATAAGTGTTTTGATTATTTACGAATTCCATAAAAATTATCCAAATATGAGTAATATATGTATTATAATATACATATAAAACAGAAACATTTACGGTAATTACTCGCCATGGTTTTATTCTAGGTGAAAAAAACAGAATATAAAACAAAACGTAAAGTTTGTGTCAATAAATATTTTTTAGTAAACAGAAAACATAGCCACAGAATCAAATCAATTAATGTTTTGTATGAAATAAATTGAGATATTTCCGGTAATGTAATTCTCTTTCACTTATGTAAATAGTTCTCTTGAGAGCCATTATGTGATGCAGAAAAACCACAGAGAAGTTAGCCATTCCACTAATCCCATAAAGCTTTAATTAGATCGGAAAAGCAAATCAAGATCCCATCATTTTAAACTCAACTGGATATTTTAGAAAGCTGAACATATAAGCTTTGCAGTAAGTAGTGACTAAACAGAAAACAGAACATTATTAAATAACTTTTTTATGTTTTTATGTTTATTATGGTACTATAGAAAAGAGAAGTACTATATATAAATATAGTGATATTTAAAGAGAAAATCTGTTAGTATTAAGAAAAGTATATACAGATTTTGAGAGGTATTGGTATAGGATATAACTTATAACTGTATTTAACAGTATTTAGCAGGATAAGGTATTATTGTCCTTTAAGTGAGCATTAAAAAAACGTTAGGTTAATGTTTAAAAAGTGCTATCCTGAGGATTTTTGCAATAGATTAATTTTATTTATGAATTTATTTTGCAGTGTTGCAGTTATTTTATGTGGAGTGAAGATAATAGATACATATACATAAGGATGCATGACAGAAACCATATATTACTTTTACCATTTATGTACTCTAATTCATTTGGTTTGAAGAGCCAAATTATTGTTCTATTACTTCTTTTTCTTCTAATGGTAACAATCCTCAAATGTGAATATATCAAAACAGTTTGTTTCATGGCCCTAAACACAAACACTGATCCCCCCCCCACACACACACACACACACACACACAGGTACACCCACCTACTGACCTACCTTTCTATTTCCGTGGCAGCCATAATTAAAGGGTAAATCATGTAAAAAAAATATATTTTTGATATATCCTTAATAAAAGATAGTTTTATGGTTGTAAACACACAAAAAAAGACATACCCCCTCAACCAGACCCAGGTACACACACCTACTGACCTACCCTTCCATTCCTGTTGCAGCCATACTTAAAGGGTAAATAAAGTCAAAAAAATGAATTTTGATATATCCTCAATAAAAGTTAGTTATATGGTCATACATGCAAAAACACATACCCCCAACCTCACATGAGTACACACACCTACTGACCTACCCTCCCATTTACGTGGCAGCCATACTTTAAAGGGTAACTATAATCAAAAAACAAATTTTGACTAATCATTTAAAAAGTTTGTTTTTTTAACCCCCAACCTGACACAGGTACATACATCTACTGACCTACTTATCCATTACTGTGGTAGCCATACTTAAAGGGTAACTAAAGTAAAAAAATTAATTTTGTCAAAAAAGTTTGTTTTTTTAACTTCCAACCTGGTTCAGGTACACACACCTACTGACCTACCCTTCTATTTTCATGGCCGCCATATTTAAAGGGTAACTATAGTAAAAGAATATTTTGACTAATCATCATCAAAGTTTGTTTTTTTAACCTCCAACCCGACACAGGTGCACACACCTACTGATTTACTTATCCGTTACAGTGGCAGACATACATAAAGGATAACTAAAGTAAAAAAACTAATTTTGATTAATAATCAAAAGAGTTTGTTTTTTTTAACTTCCAACCTGACCCAGGTACACATACCTACTGACCTACCCTTCCATTTCCATGGCAGCCATATTTAAAGGGTAACTATAGAAAAAAAAACTATTTTGACTAATCATCAACAAAGTTTGTTTGTTTTTCCCTAACCTGACCCAGATACACACTGATCTACCTTTCCATTTCTGTGGCAGACCAATAATCAACAAAGTTTTTTTTAACCACCCCAACGTGACACAGGTACACACACCTACTGACTTACCCCTCCATTATTGTGGCAGCCATAATTAAAGGGTAACTTAAGTCAAAAAAACTAATTTTGACCAATTATTAAAAGTTTGGTTTTTTTAACCCCTACTGACATACCCTTCTATTTCTGTGGCAGCCATACTTAAAGGGTAACTACAGTCAAATATAAATTTTGATCAATAATGAAATTTTGATCAATAATCAAAAAGGTTTTCTTAACCCCCAACCTGACCCAAGTACACACAACTACTGACCTACCCTTCCATTTCTGTGGCAGCATACTTAAAGGGTAAATAAAGTCAAAAAATGTTTTTGACCAATCATCAAAAAAGTTTTTTTTAACCCCCCCCCCCCCCACGTGACACAGGTACACACACCTACTTACCTACCCCTCCATTTCTGTGGCAGTGATACTTAAAGGGTAACTGAAGTAAAAAATAAATTTTGATCAATAATCAAAAAGGTTTGTTTTTTTAACTTCAACCTGGTGCAGGTACACACACCAACTGAGCTACCCATTCATTCATGTGGCAACCATATTTAAAGGGTAAGTTAAAAAAAACATTTTGACCAATCATCAAAAGTCTTTTATCCTCCAACCTGACACAAGTACGCTTACCAACTGACCTACCTTTAATTCATGTGACAGCCATATTTAAAGGGTAAGTAAAAAACAACAATGTCCTCATCATTGGCATTATTGAGTTTTAAAATCTGCAGCACAAACACACACATTCCCTTCCAAAATGCGGCCTTTCAAGCCAAATTCATAGTTTATACTTAATTCCCTTTCTAGTTCATGTTTGAAGTAGTTTTTATACTGTAACTAAATATGCTTCTATGTTGTTGCCAGTACAACTCACGAGCCATATAGTCTTTAAAGAGCCTTAGGAGCATGTGCACCTATTTTCCATGACCCCAATGTATCTAAGTACTTAGAGATTATTCCACACCAATTTTGAATTCCCTAATAAGACTTTGAAAGCTGCTTGTTACCCTGCAGTTTATTTTCAAGCAAGCATGCATTACTTGCAGCCTACCAGGACCAATATAGTCAGTTCCTTTTTCTTTTATTACTTCCATTCTGTTCCTAGCAAAAGATAAACAGGACAATGCACCAAGAGGCGCACCGCTCCTGTTCTGGATTTTAAGTCACGCTAACAGATATTTGTTAGCATGACTTAAACTCCTTCATTGCGGTGGCTGCATGGTTAACTCAGAAGTTAACTGTGCAGCTGCCACAAGCAATGCTGAAAGCAACATTCTATTGCGGCACTTTAAATGGCAGTTGATAGCTGACATTAAAACTACCAAAATAGATACTGGCATTTAGCAACGCACCAAGAGCCACTATCGGCATATAGCATCGCCGGCGTATTTGCACCAGGTGGCTCTCGGGTGCATCGGGCTAAAAGTTTCTAATGTACCTGTTTTTACTGTCTATTTTGTGGTGACTCAGCCTAACACAGCCTCTGAGGTCACGTATTAAAATCCCCAGACTTGCTTGCATGTTTTTCTTGATAGTACTTATAGAATATATGCATATTTTGCACAGAGTTTGTTTCCAACACTTTTTAATCTCTGTTCTGTGTCTTCTCTAGCACTGTCTGTGAATTACAGAGGCATGTCTCTGAACTGTTATATGATTGGCTCTCCGGTTCTAGGGGCAAGGCTGCAGCTTTCTGTGAAGTGTACTGCATAAACTTACCTGGGGAGGATTTCAACCAAATCAAAAAGGTGGATTTTGGGAGCTGACCCTTAGTACCCAAAGGTCAATTTCATAAATCAACCAACAGCCACAGCAAAGGTAGAGGTGAAACACAGCTTAAATTAGTCTATTGGGACAATGTTGTATAGAGAATGTAGTTCCCCTTTAAGAAAGACATTTTTCATTACAGACACATTCTAAAATGTTTTATTATGTTGTAATCTTGCTTACTGTCAGCTGTTAATTAGGAGACACAATGCCCAGCCTGTGTAACTAGCAACCATACATATATTACAAGGCTTTCAAGGTTGATAAAAAAATTTAAATAGCAAAACTGACACTAGGTGCTTTCCACAGATCGGATTCCAGGAGGTAGTGATTGTGTGGCTAAAAACTATAGCCAACACTGTCAATATATCAGACTTGATGAACTGAAAGAACACTACATTATCAGATCCAAATGGAGCAAAAAGAAATTAAATCCCAGATCTAACTATTTTACTAGGACACAGTTTCAGCAGTCAATTAACATCTATATGTTAAGCCTTGTACACACATTGGATAATTGTCGTACGATGCAGCCGACAAATGAGCAATCAAACGATATTTGTATGAAAATATAGCATCAAAGACCAACGACCGTCGACTATTGTCGGATTTTTCCGTCGATCAGCCTGGTGGATTTGTTCTGCCGATTATCGTATATTTGTACATGGTCGGCAGATTATCGTTAATGTTCTACGAAAAAATATATAAAAGGTGCATGCTTTGCTTTCGTAATTGTGCGAAGTTACGAACGTTACTTTACGTACGAACGTCTATATCTAACGACTATCGTGGTGACTATTGTTGCTGTGTGTACAGATGTCACTTCAATTATGAGGATTAACGATAATGTCGTTAAACGTTCGTCGGCTGCATCGTACAAAACAATTTTCAACGTGTGTACGAGGCTTAACTTTCAAACTTTTGGTTAGGAAACTTATTTATCAGGCTTCTAAACACCTACAGTATGTATATTTTCTGTGTGTGTGTATGTGCAAGCAAGAATATGCTCCATTTGCTTAATCTGCTTCTGATCTGACCCATTCCTTGCAGTCAGATAAACAATTGCAAAGTTTCTGGCTTTAATGGTATGTGTCAAATCACCTGCATATAAATCATGTGTGCTTATACATTTATCCCATAATCTTCATTGAATGTGGACTTTTCTCCTTGCTTCCTCAAAAAAATTTTTTTTTTTTTAAATTATAGTTATTAGTATTTAGTTGAAATTCCTTGGGTTACATGGCAAAGCAGTGTGTGCCATTGTAAAGATTTGTATTGTAAAATACTACAGTAACGACACTAATGGTTGTTGATCCATATCACCCTGTTTTTCAAAGAAATGTATTTTTTTTAGATTTTTTTGCTGCTTTTGTGTACAAGAAACTGATTCAGAAAATCTCACAGTACGTTGTATTCCCTTTATGATTATAATGTTTTGCTGATTTTTTTTGTAAGAAAAATAAGTCACTGAAGTTGCACAAGAAAGCATACATAACTATTTTGAAAGTACAGTATAACAGAAAATTGTAGCTGCTGATGAATAAAAGCAAAGAAATTATTATAAATTACTGAGGAAATTATTCTCTGTAAATCTTTACAGACCTACCTTCCATATATAATGAAAATCCATTAAAGGTTCTGTTTTCAAAAAAATACCTTGAATGGAAAAGCTAAACCTACCTGTTTTGTACTTGGCAAACTAAAGATTAATATGCAATACCCATGGAGATTCAGGTACTTGCAACTTCGGTTTTGCAATATCTAAATGTTCTACCCCATTAAATGATAACTTTTGGAACAACATAATCTGCTAGTACAAAATAATGGGAGCTACCTTGCTGTCAAATAGACCATAATGTAGCTATTTGCTGTCTGACAGGTACCCACATTGTGGACAACATATACTATTTTCTCATCATGTACACCTGTCGGTATTCACCACTTACTTTCCCTCCCTTCCCACACTGTTCTGTCTTCCTCCTCAGTTCGTGTCTAATTTCATTTCTATCTCATTTGTATCTTCAGCAGTTCGGGTTAGTCCAGTTCGGGTTTTCTTATAGCTGCATCTCATCAGATGCAGCTGATTTCTGTTAGTGTTTGGGAGACAAATTCAAATCCTCATCTTCCTATCCCCTTTTTCATTTCGTTTTGCCACTCCTCTCATTGGTCTTCTCTTTCTATTTAACTAGATCCACAGATATCCCAGCACTCGCTTTATCCCTGTTCTCTAGTCTCTCTTCCCTTTTGACAGTTGATGACCCTGATTTGCTTGCTAATTCCTATAAGAGTCTAACCTGACTAGCACGATAGACTCTTTTGTTCCCTTGTATTCCCGCAGTCGAGGAAACTATAATCCTCGTCTGTGGCTCAACCCCACTTCCCGTTTTATATGCAGGTGCATGCATGCTGCTGAACGTGTGTGGAGAAAGTCCCATACAAAGGCTTACTTTCTCCATTACAAGTTCATGCTGCAATGTCTCAGCTCTGGGCTCCAGCTAGCAAAATAGAACTTATAAATAACAACAAACCTAACCCACTTCGCCTGTTCTCCATCTTCAACTATCTTCTCACCCTCTCCTCTCTCCGCACTCTCCCCAGGACTTGCGCATGACTTTCAACATAAAATGGAGTCCATCCACATGCAGACCTCTGGTTCTCGAGATGAATCTCAGATTATGTTGCCCTTAATTCCCTCAGATACTCTTGGATCTTTTGTTCCTGTGACCCATGCAGAAGTCTCTCCCCTGCTTCTATCATGTCCGCTCACGACATGTCCTCTTGCTCCCATGCCCTCTGGATTACTAAAGCACTGTAATCACGTGCTTACCCCTATACTCACCCACATATTCAACACTTCCCTTACATCTGGAATTTTCCCTTCCATCTTTAAGCATGCCCATGTTAAGCCTATACTTAAAAAGCCCTCGCTAGACCCCTCTTGTTTAGATAACTACTGCCCGGTCTCTCTGTTACTGATAATCTCTAAACTGCTAGAACGATTAGTCTTCTCCCGCTCATAACCTATTGGATCCTTTGCAATCTGGATTCCGTCCTGCGCATTCTACTGAGACGGCTCTGCGTAAGGTTATAAATGATCTGCAGGTTGCAAAGGCCAATGGTCACTTTTCTATTCTTATCCTCCTTGACCTCTCTTCTGCTTTCAACACAGTCAATCATTCCCTCCTAATACAGATACTTCACTCTTTGGGCATTCGGAATGAAGTGGCATCCTGGTTTCTATCCTATCTCTCTGACTGAACTTACTCTGTATCTTTTGCTAACAACACCTCTTCTCCGGTTCCTCTTAATGTGGGGATACCGCAGGGGTCTGCACTTCGAGCCTTATTTTTCTTCGTCTACACTATCTCCTTGGGAGATGTCATCAGCTCTTTTGGCTCCAAGTATCATTTATATGCAGACGATACACAAATCTACTTTCCACACCTACGCTAACTCCTGATATCCAATCACATGTCTCCGACTGCCTCCTTGCCATCTCCTCCTGGATGTTTCAATGCTACCTCAAATTAAATCTTTCTAAAACTGAACTGATAATTTTTCCACCTAAACCTGGTCCAGTCCCATCTTTCTCCATCTCTGTTGACAATACCCCCATTTTCCCTTTCCAATCAGCACACTGCCTAGGGGTAATTATTGACTCCTCTCTCTCCTTTTCTAACCAGATTAACTATGTTGCGAAAACTTGACGCATTTTCCATCACAATATAGCCAAAATATGCAGGTTTCTTTCTCTTCAGACCACTGCTATGCTTATGCATGCTCTCATCCTATCACGCCTGGACTATTGCAATCTACTACTTACTGGTCTTCCTGCTTCCCACCTCTCTTCCCTTTAGTCTATACTTAAGCTCTCTAATAAACAGGATACCAAATTTCCACTGTACCGGACAACAATCTGGCTCCCCGTTAAGCAGCGCATTGTATACAAAATACTTCTCCTAACTTTTAAAGCCCTTCGCTCTGCTGCTCCTTCTTATTCTAGTGTCCCCATATGTTCCTGCCCATACCCTCCGCTCATCGCAGAACCAGCTCCTGTACAGACCCCCCACTTGTACTGCTTCCTCTCGCCATAAACCTTTCTCCCTTGTGGCTCCCATCCTCTGGAATTCTATTCCCCTCTCTTTACATCAAGAAACCTCAATTAACAGGTTTAAATCTAGCCTTAAATCCTACCTATCTGGAAACCAGCAGAGTCTTTGATTGTTTTATTTGCACTGCATACGTCTCACTCCAGACCTTACTCCAACTCCACTGTATCTGTATGTTACCCACCTAACTAGAATGTAAGCTCTACAGGGCAGGGACTTCCTTTCCTCTTGTAGCAAAGCTCTAGCACTTCTATTTATATAATTTATATATTTATGTACGGAACTATCTATGTATTTATTCTCCTTGTATGACTTTATTGACTTTATTGTATTTTATTACTGTACAGCGCTGTGTCCCCAAGTGCCGGTTTATTTGCCGCTTTATAAATAAACCATACATACATACATACAACTTCCTGCTTCCCCTTGCTCCAGTGCCCATTATAGTTATTGGTTTGCCCTGACTCGTGGTGTGTTTTCTATTTTAGTCTGTTATTTTAGTGCCCGACTCCTGCCTGTTTTCGCCTGTGACTGTTTTCCTGTTTACTGTGTACCAACCTTGGCTCTGTTCCTAACTCTGATTTGGTTTCTCCCTTTGTACTATGCTTTGGCTAGTGCTCTTGCTAGTCTTGCCCTCTCTGCCAGTTTTGCTTCGGCTTCTTCGAGTATTCCCAGTCTCTGCTCAGATACCCTGCACTCTAAGTCCAAGGGGCAACCAATCCCAGTGAGGTGCTACAAGCCTCCCGGCAAGCGGGGGCTTGTTTATTGGTGAAGTGAGTAGTTTTTGATTGGGGTATCTGGGCTGAAGGACTACTCGGGGATCCGGAGCATTACAACACCCCTGCTAAGTAAAGATTCCAGAATATGCAAGAACTACATTTGGGCAAGCAGTTAATTGTTATAATTGTTAATAAGCAAACCCTTCTCCTTTTCCAATGAGTTTATAGTGAGAATGTCCAGGCTTTTACAGCTTTTAGGGCATGGTCAATACATATTTGAGAAATTAATCAGAGCTTTCACTAATCCTCAATCAGAAACCTACTGTATAATTTGTAATCCAAAATTTTTTTCCTTGCTACAGGATACTGGGGCGCATATAATTGAAACTTATCTTTACAATATCAGCCCTATGTGCAAGAGATCAATTATGCTTTAAAGGGTATACTGGTATATTTGTTTTTTAAATGGTATGTTTAGACTTTTTTCCCTTTGCACATTACAGTAATATACTATCATTGCTTTTGTTAATCTGTCCCCTATTTATTTAGATATCCAGTCTGAACTTTCTTACATTTCAGCTGTCAATCAAGTGTCTTATTAACATAAATTCTTGTGCTGTGTGCAGTTTTACTGTAACCAGAATGGTGACAAATGGCATGTGTGAATTGCATGGCGGGTAATTTTAGTACTATTCCACTACTAACTCACAGACATTACCGAGCATGCTTATTACAAAGAAAGTCAGGTAAGTTGGAAGGAATAGTCTGTTAGGAGAGGAAGGTAGGAATATTGAGCCTGAGGAAAAAAGGGCTGAAAAGAAGGCATGCAGCAATACACACACACATTAGAGTAACTGCTGTTTAAATGTATTTATAGATTAAGATGAGGGAAACACATTTTTAAGTGGCCATATTTGAAACTACGTATACTAAAAATTAACACAACATACAGATCCACTGCATTTAACAAATATGAACACTACACATAAACAACATACAGATCCACTGCATGTAACAAATATAAACACTACATATAAACTACATAGAGATACACTGCATATGCTAAATATAAGGTTTACTCCAAAGATTGAATAAAATAGATGCGCATAGTTTATGTTGTGAGTTAGAATATTTTTTATGATAATATATCAACAGCCATAACAGTATTTAATATGTTTTAATAATTAATGTATTCAGGACTGTAGAGAATAAAAAAATGGTTAGCCCTTGCTCATGTATTCATTAAAACATGCAGTGAGACAGAATGCTCAGTGTGTTCAATAAACTATGCCATCCCAAATAACTATCCATGCAAATGATAACTAAAAAATACAATCAATTTTAGTTTAGATTTAATTGGCTGTGGAACTGCAAATAACTTTTAGAGATGCTTTTCATTAACAGGCACGTTTACATTTTCCCCTCTAATTGTTTCTTTACAAGTGGAAAGGCAAACTGTCTGTTTGAGACAGTGATATTCTTTAAAGCCTTTGTAATCTCTTGTGTTTTTTATAGCTAAAACAGCAAATGTGATTCATCATTTTCAGTAAATGAATTATGCAAATTGATCAGCATTTCGGTTCTGCATTAATTAGAATAGTCTCCATCTAAAATCTCACGAGTGCACTTAACTCTTGGACAGCTCCACCAGACTGCAGCAATTACAGTGAATATAAAAATAAAGTGTGATTTGTATACAAAATGGCTGACATCTTGTTACTGGTTTGCTGAATGTTAAGCTCCGCCCCTCTGAGATTTCCTCTGCTTTCTCCTGCTTCAGCCTCAAACGATAATGCCTGTAAGTTCCATGCACACGCACATGCACGTAACTCACAGGCATTACTGTTTAAGGCTCAAGCAGGAGAGTGCACGGACTCACAGGCATTACTGTTTGAGGCTCAAGCAGGAGAGTGCACGGAACTCACAGGAATTACTGTTGAGGCTCAAGCAGGAGAGTGCACGGAACTCACATGCATTACTGTTTGAGGCTCAAGCAGGAGAGTGCACGGAAATCACAGGTATTACTGTTTGAGGCTCAAGCAGGAGAGTGCACGGAACTCACAGGCATTACTTTTGAGGCTCAAGCAGGAGAGTGCATGGAACTCACAGCATTACTGTTTGAGGCTCAAGCAGGAGAGTGGAAGGAACTCACAGGCATTACTGTTTGAGGCTCAATCAGGAGAGTGCACGGAACTCACAGGCATTACTGTTTGAGGCTCAAGCAGGAGAGTGCACGGAACTCACAGGCATTACTGTTTGAGGCTCAAGCAGGAGAGTGCACGGAACTCACAGGAATTACTGTTTGAGGCTCAAGCAGGAGAGTGCACGGAAATCACAGGTATTACTGTTTGAGGCTCAAGCAGGAGAGTGCATGGAACTCACAGGCATTACTGTTTGAGGCTCAAGCAGGAAAGTGCACGGAACTCACAGGCATGTCCATCTCAAAAATAAGTTGTTTCTGTTGTGTAGCCACCCCCCTCCCAACCCTAACCGTATGGTTTAATCTGTAAAAACAAATGTCAGTCAACTTTCCAGCCTTCGTGCCCGTGGCCATGTCCTCTTAATGATACTTCCAAGAACGGAATATCATTAGGGGCCGGGCCGTCAGCTGCATCTGTGAATGGCTGAGAGGGTAAATCAATAATTTTCATGATTGTTTCATTGATGCTGTGGAAGTATTATTTTGTTTATGTGCCCATAGTTAGAAAAATCCACAGTATTGCTAATTCATTACGCAGGACACTTTAGATTTTTATGACTTTAACATCTTTTAATTTCTAATACGTATATCAGCGTGCTCACATATAGCTCCACATAAGCTATATAACAGACAAAATGCCAGAAATATCTTCAATTAAATATACAATTAAGAGTTTTGTTACTAAAAGTTAAAACATTGCAAATAGATTAAAGGGCATGTCCACCCCCAAAACTTTAATCCCCCCCAGTAATGGCCCCCACCATGTAGTGTAGTGTAATCCTTACCTCACATCCCACTCTATACGGTCTCCTGTAGACCCCCCCTAAAGTCCCAAAAACTGTCCACCAGGTGGCTAGCAGGACTCTGCCTGCTACCTTGCCTCCGTGATATTTGCCATGCGACTGCAGCCCTTCTCCCCCCCTCCCTCCCCTCCTCTCCCTCCCCCTCCCTCCCGTTCTACTATCCCTCCCCCTAGCATAAAACCCCCTTAATATGATGTTCCCCCATGTCTGGCAGCCCCAACCGCATTTTTATTTTCAAAAGTACCAAAGCTCCCCAACTTTACTTACCTCTCCTCTTTCCTCCGCTGCACTGAATGACCGGCAGCCCGTCCGTGATTGGCTGCCGCTCAGCCACTCAAGACGCGACTGCCGGTCCCGCCCCTCTGCTTGCATTCTCGCAAGCAGAGGGCCGGCAGTGCGGCGGAGGAACGAGGGGAGGTAAGTAAGAGTTTGGGGAGCTTTTGGAAAATAAAATATATGCGGTTGGGGCTGCCAGACATGGGGGAACATCATATTAAAAACAATTTTTAAGGGTGGACATGCCCTTTAAAAATATTATGTAAAGTTCACTTTTGAAGATTCTCATTAATCCAGGTCATGGTATATCTGAAGTCCAGTTGATCTAACTAAATACAACAGATATATTATGTAAAGTTCATTTACAGCGTTTTTACAAATATACTTTTTCTAAAACCTCGTATACACAAGATGCTGTTGGGTGATAAAAGTTCGAAGAGCGACTGCTGTGGCTGGAAAACTTACTTGCATCGTTTGTTATCCGTCCTGCTGGATTAATGAACGTCACCAATGTGATCCAGCCAACAATAATCCTATAAGTGTGCAAAGCTTAAGCCTAATTAATTAGTCAAAGTACTTTAAGTACTGTATGTGTGATATGTGATACCCAATGTATGTATGTTTGTATAATTTTATTTATATAGCGATGCTTGGATATGCAGCACTGTACATTATAAAATACAAATGGGGATAAGTGCAAGTGATTATACAATTATACAGAAATCCCTGCCCCGAAGAGCTTGACAATGGTCACAGGCAGAGGAATAAATATTACAGCCAGGAAGGGGCAACTTTAAACTTTTCAGGGCAGGGCTTGCTGTTAATAAACAAACTCTTTACCTAACCATGACCCCCCATTCAGTTAATCTCAGGTAGCTAAGTCTCAGGTAGGGAGCAAGACTTTGCATTATTGCAGCAGTTTAAATTTTATGTACCCTATGGAACACAAAAAGCAAAGTAAGAGTGTCTGCAGTCCAAGGGTTAATGGATTCTGCATTTGATTTCTTCATTCAGAAGCTTTCTGTATAAAAAGACAAAAGGCTGTGAACAAAAAAAATACCCATGCAGAGCTCAGAGACTGGTTTATTTGCCAGCCCTAATGCTGATCTGACACAAACCTGTTTCCCTAACACAGGCAATTTACCATTTCCCAATTAGCTACATGACAAGGGATGGTAAATCAATCAACAACAGGACCTGAAAACTAATTTTTTGCTTGCTAAAGATTAACTATAGTTCAAAATGATTTTACTTTGCATAAAGGTTGGTCCTTAGGACATTTTCCATTTCATTTTATTTTTTTATTTGTAATTTTAGTGATATTTGCATTTATCTGCCTCTGGCACTAGAATATAGATAGCACAACAGTACTATATATAAAATATGTATTTAATCACAAGCCTTTTTCAATATTGGCCTATCCACATTACTAGTTTTATTGGCTTTTGCGGGATTCTGGAAGCATAAATTAAATTCCCCCTCCCCTAAACTAGCACAGGAATAATATGAAAACAGAAAAAAATGTTTGTTTAAAAACCCTATTCCTATCTTATACAGTAAGGTCAAAAAATGTACTTTTCCTGATTCGGATGCAGGAACAGAATGACCGTTGCCAATAAGTATAATATACTGGAAGATTAGATTTTCTATATTGCCCATTGTTGGAAACTTTAATTCTTCCCAACCACCACTGTACCATTTTTGTTGATCAGTCTCCTTTAGATATGAATCTGAAGCATCTTATATTTCAGTTGTCACTCAAGTGCCTTATTATCATACACTCTTCTGCTGTGTGCAGCTTTTCTGTAACTCTAAGAGTTACAGTCGTATGTGTGAAATGCATGGTGGAAAGTTTCCTCTTCCACTGCTGCCTTATAGCAACTACTGAGCATGCTTGCCATTTCGGTTAGTCTGGTCTGTTAAAGGGGACATAAGTTAAGGGAGGGGGAGGATACTGAGCCAAAACAAGTATTGGGTTGAATATATGCAGAAACACACACGCCTGGCTTCTTTATGCCTGTAGAATCTCACAAAGAGCTCACAAAGCCGTATAGGAGGCAGCAGAGATCAGTGAGAGGACTTCAAGGTAAAATATCTGAACTCAGGAGCACTGGGGAGAAAGGTAAGTATTCTGTAAATGGCTTTAGGGCTTTGGGGGTTCGTTTGGAAAGAGGGTGGAAATACCCATTTGTTGTATTTTTAATTGTATATATTTGTGGCATCTCCTCATTTACCTATTATGAATGTCCACTGCATAGTTACACCAGAGTGCAACAATTTCTGTAGAACAGTTAGCATAGGCAGTCTTAGGGGGTGGGGGGGGGTTACAGGTGCTTAGAATTCACACAGGTTTGTTGTTAGTACACTGGCATACATTATATACAAAGGGGTTGTAGTATACATTACTGTGATCATATGAATGAAAAGCCTTTCAACCATGTCAAGGTACCAAAAATAGTTGACCCCAAAGACAGGGTTAAGAGATACAACCTTTGCCATTACCTAAAAAGGGACGGGCACATTACTCTGTCATAAAAATCCCCTCAATATAGAATAGCAGGGTATAAGAACCCAAATATTCCCACAATGGTGATCTAGGCATAATTCATTTTATTTACAAATACATCACAAATGTGGCATCATTTTATCTTTAAATAAAAACATATAAGTGCAAAAGTGATACCATAAGGTAAGTACCGAACAACATTAGCAACATAGAATACACTTCAAATAGCACAATAGAAGGATTCTTCCCTGTATGAATAAAAATATGATAATACAGTTATAATGACCTGCATAAAAACCACAGTCACCCGGACCAGCAAAAAGTAACTGAGAGTCCAATGTTAATGGTAAATCAAGTACAGGGGACATAGATCTCATATATTCTGAGAGATCACAATAGGTGTGCAGAGTATTGGAAAATATTAAAGGGCATCTATAGTGAAAAAAACACATTGGCCCATTGCAAAGTTAAATTCATGTACTCTGTGCTGCCTTTCTCCTATATTTCTCAGTGACTTGTTTTTCCTTGGTGCCAGATCTCTCTGTCAGCACTCCTCCCTTCCCCCTCCCCTCTGTTACCTCCTCCATGTCTCAACTCCGGCTAACCAACACGCTTATCATGTGCAATAGGAGTTAAAAGTTCAACATCCTGAAAAACACACCCAGGCACAGTGGCCAATAGAAAGCAAGCTGTCCTGGAGACACCAATCTCTCCGTGCCCTGATAAAATACAGTCCCTCTCTTTGTGACCCATCATCAATCAGTGAAGTCTAACAAGAAGGGGATCAAGTGCAGCATTATCTCTGCAGTCAAAGCTACATCTGCCCCCTGCTAATGCTGTTATCTCTATGTTTATTACAGAGCATGGAGGAGGGAGGGACTTGAGCAGGGAAGAGGATCACGCCACAGGGATTTGATTGACTACAAGTAGGAGTAGAGGAATGCAATCACGTATTCTTCTAACTTGTGTATCTCAGGACAGAGAGGGAGACTTAAGAAAATATAGACACTCTGGGGGTTGTGGGGGATTATAGTTAATTTAGTACTATAGTTAATTTTCCTACTATAGATGCCCTTTAAGCAGCATAGCATTAGGCAGTTAGGCGGCAGTCCCATACATGTTAGTAATTAGATGTAAGGCAAAGCAAAGCTCCGTAATAAGGGGTAGAAGTAGGATTTAAATATGAAGGTCAGGCTATTAATATATACACCACGGGCCAAATCCAAACTTCATAATAAACTAAAAAGTTCAGATGAAAACGGCAGTTGGAACAATCTCACCACATGGACATCCGTATGTGCTTCCTCTCACAACGCTGCCGCGGACATCCCATTCCACTCCAATGGTGTCCAAGCCCAACATCAGGTCACAATATGTCTCTACATCCGATTAATCTGTTCGTCCCCGTCAATAAGCCGCACAACAGTTATCAAATAGCACATAGTTTAGTCAGTACTTTCCCCGGCTCACATATAACTGGACCAGTTCTAATCTGCCGATAAAAGTGGAGCAGTGGTAGTATTAGATACTTCATATTATATGTAGGAAGCATTTTAAAGCAGTTAAATGATGAATCTACCTATATTAGATTACAGAGGGACCCCACGAGAATAGTGATGAAAAAACTGAGTGATATAGTGGACACATTCTTGGAATTGGGGGTGCTATCAGATAGAGACAAAGAATATATATTGGTAAGCAGCCCCAAGATACAGATTTTCCACCATTTACCAAAAGTTCATAAAAATCCAGAAAAGCCAGAAGGAAGACCGGTTGTCTCAAGTATGGGTTCCCTGGAAGAAAACTTAGCTAAACATATAGATTTCTATCTTCAACTAAATTGTGAAATGTCTTTATATTAATTGGAAAGAGATTGGAAAATATACAATGGGAATCAGACTTTGTCTGGTTAACTCTAGATGTTAGTCTTTGTATTCTATTATAAGGCATGATCTGGGTTTACATGCAATTGGTACTTTCCTTAAAGAATATTCTCTACATTCCACTCACTTAAAGGAATTCATTATACAGTCAATTGACTTTCTGTTAAGTCATAATTACTTTTTTTTTTTATGGTTCTTTCTGCCTCCTAAGATGTGGGACTGCCATGGGCTTGTCTTTTGCACCAGCCTTCGCCAACCTGTTCATGGGTTGGTGGTCAGGAGTCCCACATCTTTGGAGGAACAAACCCGTTTAGACAAAATATAATATGGTATGGGAGATATATAGACAATTTTCTCCTTATTTGGAGGGGTCCTTTTGAGAAGATTGATGATTTTATAAATTACCTGAACTATAATGATGTGAACTTGCAATTCACTGCCAACTTTCATTCCAATTCCATTAATTTTCTGGATTTGGTTCTCTATGGGAACACTGTAACAAAAGCCATAGAAACTAATGTATTTATAAAAGATATAGCTAGGAATACACTTTTGCATACATGGAGCTGCAACCCCAAGCATACAAAGGTAATACCATACGGCCAGTTCACCAGGGTCAAAAGAAACTGTTCGACTATTGAGACCTTTGAACAGGCAACATGGGAGGTAAAAAGGTTTCTAAGGAGAAAGCAATAGATACAGCGTATCATGAAATTAAAGGGAAGTACAGACATAAGTTGCTTTATAGTAAGAAAAAGCCCAATGCAAATGAGAGTATTTTTTTATCACCCAATATAGCATTGAATTTCATATTTTCTGAAATATGATTGGGTACTGTAGAACCATGTGATTGCAAGCATTGAAAAATTGACCAATCAGAATTAAATTAGGACTTTCTATAAACCTATATAAAAAGCTGCAAACCTCCGCGGAGCTCAGAAGTCATTGCAGTAGATGGCAGAAGTAAGAAGAGGCCAACAACATTGGCGATGCCAGCGGGCTCACTGGCGACCGCAGTGAGCTCGCCTGGCATCAGCGACTTCAGTGGTGTTGGTTTCGCTGGCTGTGAAGAGCGAAGACTTCAGGTCAAGATGCCGGTAACATCAGCCTTGTTGAGGCCACTGGCGCCAGAGGTACCCCTGGCGGCCGCAGGGGGCTGGGAGGAGCTGCAGGGAAGGGATGTGCGAGGGTGGGCGAATGCGACCACCTGCCATGGGTTGGGGAACACCCTCGCCCCCACCCCCGATGATCTCGCCCCTTTTTCGCCACCTTGAAGTTGACGAATTGAAATGGCCGAGATTAACGCCGCAAACCAGTTACCGCCGCTTTATAAATAGAAGTGAGCGGTAACTGATGCGATGTTAAAGAGGCGTTAACTTTTCTTGCTGGGTTTCGCCTTTTTATAAATCGCGTTAATAGCGATTTTGGCAAAACCGGCTGGATACTCGGCCGCAAAAATTCATCGGACGTTAATAAATGTGCCCCATGTATGGGCACATTGAACCATCATTCTTTATAAAGAATATATGGAACAATCACTCCTGTGTATGTACAGTATATATTTATATTAGATATAATGTTGACAGTCGGCTATACAACCACCTCCAGGATTTCTTAATGTCCTAATTCCTGCTCAGTAACCTCCATCACAGTGTAGTAGGTACAGTCAGTAAGTACTGAATATAAATCCAGTCTCAACATTTACCTCAGGTAGCTGCTGGGTTAATGTTGATACAGATCTCTATGCTGCTGTCAATCACAGGGCAGACTGGATACATTTTTGAAACATACAAATGCTGCTTCTCACTCAAAGCTCAATTGACAGTGTAACTATGTAACAGTCTACGGACACCAGGAGAAGCAGAACAGCAGACTGCGCTGATCAGGCAGAAAGGGTGAATTCCTGCCCTAAACACGCCCCTGGACTCGTCCTCAGTAGTTATGGACACAAACCCAAGTTTGGGGCGAACTTAATGAGTTTGGACGAACTCGAACTATCCAGTTTTCCGAACTCACAGACTTATTTTCAAAAATCCTTGAACAACCGAACACCAGAATCCTCAGACGTTCAAGGATTCCTGCATTAGGCCATTCGAGGATTACCGGACGGGCTAAAATACATGGGGAACACATCACTGCAGGAAGAATAGCAAAGAAATGGAAGTAGCACATGTGCACGCTACCTGGTTTCCGCAGGCCATTTTCGGTAATCCTCGAACGTCCAAACTCAAGAATTATCTAACGTCCATGGATTCACAAATTTAGCCATTCGAGGATTATCGAACGTCCGAAAACGTTTGGGGGTCCTTCGGCTCAACCCAGGACCTCCTCCCGGGTCCTTAGAAGGACCATTGTGGCCCTATGAAGGGCCTTTTGGGGCTTAAGGGGTCCCGCAGCTCAAAACCGCCCCCCCGGGCACTAATAGCTGCCCTTGTGGCCCTTAGAAGGGCACTTTTATTTAAATATGATGTGATCATACGGTTGCAAGCATTGAAATATTAACCAATCACAATTGAATTCTGGTCCTTCTGCAAACCAATATAAAGAGGGGTAAGTAGTACTCAGAAGTAATCAGAGTGATGGCAGAAGAAAGAAGACTTCAGATCAAATGTTAGCAACACTGGCGACATTGATGTCACCAGCATTGGCAGTGTTATCAGCAGTGAACAATTACTTAAGGACAGTGACAATCGGCGACATTGGCAGAGTTGGTTTCACCAGCAAAGAAGAAAGAAGACACCACAATGGCTCTTCTAAGAGTCAGTGCCACAAGGGCCCTTCCAAGGAATACAAGGGCACTTATAAGTGCCGGGGAGGGGTGGTCCTGATTTCAAGCTGCAGGACCCCTTAAGCCCCAAAAGGTACTTGTCAGTGCCACAAGGGCCCTTCAAAGGATTAAGCAGCAATGCTTACACACATTACTGATTGGATCTATTACCAACATACCAAACAATGGGTGGACTTGGCCTTCCACATATCATATTATCACTTATCAGCTTCACCTTGGCTCCTATTTGGAAGAAGACCCACACAAATGGAATATACCTACTTCTCAAAACTTGGACCTTTGGGATAGAATTTCAAAACAGACCGAATTATCTTCCCAGAAAGGACACTTAATGCCAATTTTATATACCGGTAACTCTGCATTTCACACGGGATTCCCAACATTGCATCCAATTGTCTCAAATAACCAAAGGAACAAAGTTAGAACAACTGCAAACATTACTAGGGCAATACCCCTCCAACCCCCAAACTTGTAATAGGATTCATTCAACTACAGCACTTTGGAAAGATGCAAATTATTCAAGGACATCTACCAGTTTCGATATTATATGCTCCCGAAAACTCCCCTATCTCACTTAATATCAGTTTTATACAAACTACTGAGGAGCAAAAATGACCATCATATATAACAAGTTGGGACAAAGAGCTAAATACTACACATACCCAAGAACAATGGGAAAAAGGATATAGTTCTGCCACCTTGTTCACTCCTCTGTTGCCTTCTGGAGACTCCCAGTGCTCTGTCCAGGCACTTGGTAATATGCAATTGAAAAAATAAATGGAACCCATAAGAACTGTAACAATTCAAGCGTGGAACTGTGTTTAATAGCAAAAAAACACACACTACATGTTTCTGATCCAGTAGGTCCTTTGTCAAGTGTACTGTAAGTAAGCGATATCAGTGTACAGAATATAAAGACAGAAGGAAGTGACATAATTACATTTCTGCTCACTTTGTGAGACCAAGTAACATACATAAATACATATTCAGAACTTGCTAAAAAAAAATCTAGTGTACATTAGTCAGTTAGAAATAGTTAAGTGTACATTTCCCATCATAAAATACTATAAATAAAATATTGTGTTAAAAAAGGTGTAGCTAAAATTCGTAAAAAGTCCAAGATCTTGTGGAGATCTGTATCTGTCAAATACTTGTCCAAGATGTGTGCCTATATAAAAAGGTGTCCAATTCTTCTAAAATGTGGAAACGGGGGTTAAAAACCTTAAACAACAATATAAAAGGGAACTGCCATATTGGCCCATCACACATGATACTTCTGAACAGATGGTACAGGTACATAAAATGTTTCCAACAACAACATGTTGGAGATGCTATGTGTCACGTCTTGTTGACATGCTCACAAACTATAAAATTTTGAACCAAAATCCTACAAATCTACCACTCTCTCACTCTCATCACAGTCCCGGGTGAACCAGGTATCAAGCTGCTATCAATGCTACCTGGATCAATAACAACAAACAAAAATTTTTTTTATAGCAGCAGGAAGAGCGGTCTAGCCCAGGTATTGGAAAACCACAACAACGATGTGAAAGTTGAAGGGAGGCACACTCTAAAAATGGTGAATCAAACACTTATTTATTACTGTGCTGAACAAAAGCCAAGTATTTGGCTTTTGTTCAGCACAGTAATAAATGAGTGTTTAATTCACCATTTCTAGAGTGTGCCTCCCTTCAACTCTTTCATATTGTTACTTACCTGTTGTGGCACGGTTTTCAGGGGGTGCACCTCACATTGTTCCTGCTCGTACTTTGCAAGTCTTCTTATACAGATTTATAAAACCACAACTACCCCCAATTAAAGATTGGCTGAAAGAAATGACCTATATTATGAAGATGGAGGGACTAACCTTAATAATACAAGACACCTCAGACGTGGAGCCCTTGGATCCTTGGATCTGACGAATATAAACAAAGGCTTCATTTATACATAAACAATGTATAATGAATCAATCTCAAAAAACATGTAAACAACTATATATGTAAAGGTAATCAAAATAGCCCCCCTCTGCTAAACCCTGTCTTGCTTTTCCCCTTCGTTGTTGGCATTCGTGTTCTTTTCTTTTACTTCTTTTGACGAAGGCCCAGTCTGGATTTAACTGAATACAATAGATATACCATGACCAGGATGAATGAGATCCTTCACATGCATATTGATACAATATAGGGCCATATATAGAAAAAGTCATTAGGACAGCACTTTATGCACATTTTCTTAATATAATAATAATTTCTTAAATAACTCATGTTGATCCTTTCATTTCCACTTTAAGTTCAATGATTGAACAGGCATACATGTCAGAAATGCTGTTTCGTTTATTCTTTATATTAGAACATTTGGGTTATACTGCTCCTTTAATTGTTGCTAGAAACTATTGATCAAATGAGTGTTGGCTTATGCTCACAGTGTCCAGTACAACCAGTAAAATTAGCCGGGGTGAATAGTTCGTTATGCAGAAGAATTCTAAATGGGTCTAGATGGGCTCAGAAAATTTGGAAACTTGTGGCCCTCAAATGTTTGAAAACAACAATTCCCAACATTCCCTGGGGACATCCAGGGAATGCTGAGCATTGTAATTCTATAAAATTTAAAGGACTGCCAGAGCTAGTGTGTACTAAAACAGTTCAGTATGTCACAACCAAACTCTATGAGCATATTTATAAAATGGAAAATCACGATGACATACTATATATCCACAGAATGGAATGCAGTATAGCAAAGGGGAGCAGGTGGCCTTAAGGTAACAATACAAGATTTAATGAGGAACGCAATCTTCCAGTATTATAAATAGCTTTAGCATTTTTAATGACAAAGAGATATTGATTTGTCACTGTGTTGAAACTTCAAATAGCCCTAGAGATTTACTTTTCTTGAGCCATTTCCCCTCATTAATATTATCTAAAATAATGGCATTTGGCATTCAACCTTAAAAACCGAACAGAGCTCATTAATTGACATTGTTTGTAAATATAATTCTTCATGTAATATCTTAATGACGTTTGATACTGAAGCATTGTAAAGACTAGAGCGAAACAGCAATGCATTATTCAATGTCATACCCCATCTACAGCCTGTGTAAGTAATTCCTTCAGTCGTCTGCTCTCTTGTAGTTTCCATGACAACCTTTTCTACTGACATCGCTACCTCTAGAACGCAGCAATTTTTTTTTCTCATGTAATGTTTTCCATCTTTTATTGCTTGCAAAGCGCACCGAGTAGCACATCTCTCGACCTTTGTTTTCTTCTTTCAAATAGGCAGAAATATTATAACACTGGCCTTTTACATTTTTGTTGCAAACTGCAAACCATTACCCAGAAAAAACGGCTTTATGTTGACTTGCACCCCAAGCTATTTACATAAAGTCCTTAAATCCAATTTAATTAGCATTTGAATCACTAGAGCACATGCAGGTTTTATAGAAATTTGAGCATAGCCATATCATTATGTTATATATATCATAATAATGATTTTCAATCTTTAAATGCTTTATATACGGTAAAAGTGTTAGTTCAAAGCCACTTTATTGTTATGTACATTAATAAAGGTTTTTAGTTCCATTGATCAGACAATTTATTTAAAACAGTTTGGTGCACATCCAAGTGAACTTACGATGTATGGGCAAATGTCTAACTTATCGAACTACATTTAATAATTATTATTATTGATTTATATAGCACCAACATCTTCCGTGGTGCTTTACAATTACATAGTCATACATTACATACAGGGTAATGCATGTTATACAAAGTCATACTTATAACATACATGGGTAATACATAATATAAGTAAACAGAGTGTGGAGTTTCTTAGAGCAATACCATAAAACAATAGGAGAGAGGATCCTGCCCAAAGAGCTTACAGACTAGAGGATATGGGGGTGAGACATAAGGTGACGGGAATCGTTAGGCTGTAAATAGATTGGCAGTGGAGCGTGAAAGGTGGGTTGGATCATATAGGGTAGTAAGAGGGGTAATGTTTAGGCCAGGTTATATGTTTGCCTAAAGAGGTGGGTTTTAAGGTTACGTTTAAAGGTGTTAAGGGATAGTGAGTGATGGACAGACGGATGAAAGGAGTTCCAGAGCAGAGGGGCAGCACGAGTAAAGTCCTGAATGAGGGCATGGGAAGAGGTGACCAGGGTTGAAGAGGGTATGGTTTGCGGAGTGGAGGTTGCTCCTGGGACGGTATCTCTGGATTAGCTCTGAGATATATGGAGGGGATGTGTTGGATAGTGCTTTATAGGATAAGGTAAGCAGTATGAACTGGATCCTTTGCGTGATGGGAAACCAGTGGAGTGACTGACAGTGAGGAGAGGCATTAGAGAAGCGAGAAGAGAAATGAATGAGCCGGGCAGCAGAGTTGAGAATGGATTAAAGAGGTGCCAGGTGGTTGTTTGGTAAACCACACAGTGGTTACAGTAGTCTAGCCGAGATATGATTAGGGCATGGACTAGGATTTTAGTAGCTTCCTTCAAGAGGAAGGAGATGCGGGAGATGTTTTTGAGTTGAAGCCGACAGGAGTTGGCAAGCGAATTGACATGAGGTTTGAAGGAAAGATCGGAATCTAGCGTTATTCACAGGCAGCGGACATGAGGAGATGGGGATATGGGTGTGTTGTTAATATTAATAGTAAGACTAGGGAGGGGAGCAGATCGTGAGGGTGGGAAAAGGACAAGTTCAGTCTTGTCCATGTTTAGTTTAAGGAAGCGGGAAGAAGGCAGAGATGGCACTAAGGCAGTCGGGGACCTGGGATGTCAGCGTGAGGAGATCTGGGAAGATATGTAAATCTGAGTATCATCCGCATGCAGGTGATACTGGAACCCAAATTAACTTATTCATTGTCCAAGGCCATGGGTGTAGATGGAGAAAAGAAGAGGACCGAGTACCAAGCCTTGAAGGACCCCCACAGGGAGGGGGCAAGGAGTGGAGTTAATTTCAGAGTGAAAGACAGTAATGGTCCTACCAGATAGATAGGAGGATATCCACGAAATTGCAGTGTCCTGGTTACCTAAGGAGGCCAGGATCTGAAGAAGTAGAGGTTGATCAGCAGTATCAAAAGCAAAGGACAGATCAAGAAGAATGAGCAAAGAGTAGTGACCTTTAGATTTAGCCACTTACTGGTAAATCCTCTTGTCCACTGAACTGGGGGGGGGAGGAAGATGGTGCTTGCCACTGCAGATGTTTGCAAACTACAACTCCCAGCTACTAAAGCATGCTGGGAGTTGTAGTTTCCAAACATCTGGAGTGCTAAGGAATGAGGCTTTAGTTGTCTTTTAAATGGACAGCAGTATTCTCATACAGTAATAGTCAAATCCAGTATGGCTATTACTGTATGGGACTACTGTATGGGGATTCTGCTGTCCATTTAAAGGGCAACTAAACAGAATCAGAAGAAGGGTGGTATCTATTGTTGCCTTCTGATTCTGTATTGTTTTGAAGCTTAAGCTGTCCCACTGTATGGGAATTCTGCTGTCCATTTAAAGGGCAACTAAAGGCTCAATACAATACAGAATCAGAAGGCAGTAGTGGTCATATTTTCTATTCGAGTCAGTCTTTTACTATTTTTGATTGATTGATGATTATTCAAAATTAGTTTTTTTTTACTTTAGTTACCCTTTAAGTATGGCTACCACAGTAATGGAGGGTTAGGTCAGTAGGTCTGTATACCTACTGAGGTTGGGGGTTAAAAAAACTAACCTTTTTTTATTATTGGTCAAAAAAATGTTTTGACTATAGTTAACCTTAAAGTATGCTGCCACGGAAATGGAAGGGTAGGTCAGTAGTTGTGTGTACTTGGGTCAGATTGGGGGGGGTTAAAAAAAAAAGCTTTGTTGATGATTATTCAAAATTGTTTGTTTGACTTTAGTTACCCTTTAAAATGTGGCTGCCATGGAAATGGAAGGGTGGGTCAGTAGGTGTGTGTACTTGGATCAGGTTGGAATTTAAAAAACAAACTCTTTTGATTATTGATCAAAAAATGTTTTGACTTTAGTTACCCTTTACGTATGGCTGCCACAGTAATGGATAAGTAGATGAGTAGGCGTGTGTACCTGTGTCGGGTTGGAGGTTGAAAAACCAAACTCTTTTGATGATTAGTCAAAATTCTTTTTTTGACTTTAGTTACCCTTTAAATATGGCTTCCATGAAAATGGAAGGGTAGGTCAGTAGGCATGTGTACCTGGATCAGGTTGGAATTGAAAAAAACATTTTTTTTTGATTATTGATTAAAATTTGTATTTTTGACTTTAGTTACCCTTTAAGTATTGTTGCCACAGTAATGGATAAGTAGATCAGTAGGTGTGTGTACCTGTGTCGGGTTGGGTTAAAAAAAAAAACTTTCTTGATGATTGGTCAAAATAGTTATTTTTTACTATAGTCACCCTTTAAATATGGCTGCCATGAAAATGAAAGGGTAGGTCTGTAGGTGTGTATACCTGGATCTGGTTGAAAGTTAAAAAAACAACCTTTTTTGATTATTGATCAAAAAAAATTTGACTATAGAATTTGTTTACACTTCCCCTCTCCTTTATGGTCACGGCTGTCAGTCTGGCGTGGCAGTGACATCACGCCTATTAACTGTCAGCCGTGACCAGGAAGCACCTCACTGTTGCTGTTCTTGTTCAAAATGAGCTTGCAACAGCAGCAGCAGGTGGTACCCAGGCAGCGAGGGACTGGGTCTTATAAGTATGTGTAGCTGCATCTTTGGGGAAGGTAAGTAAAATGTAACTGGGTATGGGGGTGGTCCTGCAGCTGTATGTAAAACTTCAATTTATGGGTGGACATGCCCTATAATTCAATTTTCAGTTACAATCACAGCTCCCAACCTTGCATTTTCGGTGGGACTGTCCCATTTTTGGGGTCCTTTCCCACTATCCCAGCACCCCCTCTTCGTTCCCGCAATTTCCAACTGTTTAGCAAAAAAAAATTGGCAAAAATTGGAAAACCGGAAGTGAATCTGCAGCCTTTAGGTCCCTGCAGTACAGTCGGCTAGAGGCTCAGTTCCTGCCTGCTGGGGGCGGAGTTATTCAGAATAGAGATGCTGGGGATATATGAAAAGGAAGACTCACTGCAAACTGAACACATGGTTAGTACTACAGGGAGAGTTTGGATCTGCTTGTAACACTGCCATGTCCATCTGGGGTTTGTTCTCAGCAACAGGCAACTTATTAACCCTTCCCTCACTGAAGGGCATGGTACTGCAAACAAACAGTAAGGGGCAGGGGGTCAGTTAGGGGTGCAGGGGGTCAGTGAGGGGTGCCTGTTTTACACTCATTGCAACAAACATCTGGGGGTTTCAGTAACTCTCTGGCTTCTTTCACAGCCAGCCCTCCTCCAGTTCATGTGCCAGCGTTACCAAGCCCCCCAGTTGATTTCCCAGTGTTATCAAGCCCTCCAGTTCATTTCCCAGTGTTCTCAAGCCCCTCAGTTCATTTCCCAGTGTTATCAAGCCCCCCAGTTCATTTACCAGTGTTATCAAGCCTTTCAATTCATTAGACAGAGTAGTCAGCTCAACAATGTAAAATGTAAAAATCGGTGCGGCCACACACCTTTTATTTGTCCCTCTTTGGACTTTACAAATGTTGGGAGGACACTTACAATTGCAAGATTTTCAATGGAACGGCTGTTGGAATGAAACTCACCAGCCATGTTTTTCTTTATGTACCAGGCCTTAGTATGATCTTTTGAGAAACAAGCTACATTTTAGCTAACAATGTGCAGTGTCAGTCAGGAACCTTGCGGCCTAACAGAGAATTTTTCCAGGTGCCCATTTATTCTTGCTTATTGTATCAGGGATATGCTTGTATGAGATACTTGAATATGTAACTTGCAAAATGCTCCTTGTGTCACCTTCCCACAAAAGCCTGTCCCGATGTTGCCAAATAGTTGACAGGCCAAAAAAATTAATATGAGGTAATAAAGAGGACACCCTCACCAATAAATTTAGAAACAGCTTAAGGCCAGTCAAATACACAATTACCATTAACAAAAATGCTTCTATTATTACTTACACAGACCGTTACTTCTCTTCCCTGCTTTGTCCTCTGTAAATCAAAGCAGATTGTCTACATTTTTAGCAGATGATCTTCTGTGATTTACAAGCTGGGCTGGTCAGCGGAAACAAACTACTGGTATCTTGCTGAAAAATCTGTTTGGATCGATTTGTCACTCTTGGATTTATACACAATCCCTGGCTGATCCATTCAATAAGTTAATCAGTCGTTATTTATCTGCCCATGTATGACAGCTACAGAAAAGATGCAGCTAACATTCAGAACAATAGTGGAAAACTTTGCAGAAATTTTTAATACCAGGTATGGCTGGTGGTAAAGTCAGCCATAGGGACTGCTTCACGTGCCCCTATTGCTTTATTTTTTACTCTCTATTACTTACTAATACTATAATGATAAGACAGGAGAGCAATCAAGGCTCTGGCTGCATCATTCTGTATGTTTTCCATCCTTCCATTGCCCAAAGTTGCCTTTATTTTGTTGTAGACTGAACCGAATTGTCATTTTTCTATATGTATAGTGACATCTTGTGGTTTTCATTTAATACTACAGTCCTCCTGTTATCTAAAAACATTTTTATATTGCACTGTACAAAATTAAGTTTTTTTTGTTTTTTTGTTTTTTAATTCCGTAATCATATTTAAATATAATGATTTTATGCAACTTTTTTGAATAGCAGTTTAGAGTCCTGCATCGGGTCGGTTACCCAATTTGCGGGTTGGGTTCGGGTAACCCAGGCTGAGATTGAATTGGTTGCAGGTCGGGTTCGGGTAAAGAGAACCGCGGGTCAGGTAGAAGGATTCCAGTCTTTGTCTATGAAGAGTTATCTGTCTGTACATTGTTATCAGTCCAAGACAATGTGCAGTGTATATAGCACCTTACACTAAATCACACTATGGCAAATAAAGGGCAAATTTGTCTAGAAAAAGCTATCAGCCTCTTACTGTGTTTTTGGCTGGGTAAATATTGAGCAACAGCTCTAATGTACAATTATTCGATAAAAGTTGCTAATTTTGCCCCAACCAATCAGATGTTATATTTCAAATGTTAAATAAGGTCTGATTGGTTGGGGCAAAATTAGCACCATTTTAAACAATAAGAACGTTTATTGAACCTCCCTGTTAGAATGTTATAAGTGATGCCATTAAGGATAGGAATACTGACAGCTATGTTAAACTTTAACTCTTGTAGTGCCTGGGTAGATTTAGCAGAGAAGAACTGGGTAAAAAAGCAGTTAATGCTAGAGTGACTGGACAGTCAGGGGTTACACTTCTGACCTTCGTTTTACTAGCAGAGGTCAGAGCCAGCAAAGTAACAATCTCCCATTGAACAAAGTAACAAACATCTATCTGCACCTGTACCTATGCATGAGATCAGAGCAAATGTCTGCATGTAAACAGATGACGTGATTTCATTGGTCTTTGTAAATCCTTCTGGCCATTATGATCTATGGGATGTGGGTGATTCTAGTTATTCTAGTGATGATAATAATCTACCACTTGATGAGGTTGAGCTATAACTACAGTAGGTATATATTATATAAGTGTACACTCTTTTATATATATAAGTGTACACTCTATACCAGGGATCTCCTACCTGTGGGCCTAAATTTGTTTGAATAATTTAACTCCCAGCATTCCACTAAAGCACTTACAATATCAGAAGGCATCCAGAGAATGCTGGGAGTTGTAGTTTTCAGACATTTGGATGCCTGCAAGTTGAAAACCCCCTATATATTTTAGTGGTATGGTAGGTTTGTTTCTATGAACATTTTTGGTTATGAATAAAACATTTATTTTAACTTTTAGATTTTTTTTTTTTAACTTTCTTGTACAAATTGTAGGAAGAAAGACTAAAAGCGGTTCGGGTTTTCGTGTCCAAATCTTGCAGGTCGGGTCGCAGGTAAAAAGTGAATGGAAAGGCGGGTCGAGTGCAGGTAGGGATTTTTCGGATAGGGTTGGGTGCAAGCCTGGAAAAGGATTCGAATTTGTAGGTTAAGTTTATAATAAATGAATTACAGACAAATTTGTTTGTCTGAATCAGAAGGCAATCTTTTTAACAATAAATACCATTCTCCTGATTCTGTATTGTTTTGAGGCATTAGTTGCCCTTTAAATGAACAGTAATCTCATACAGTAACCCCCAATCCTTGGCGTTCCAGATGTTTGGAAACCACAACTCCCAGCATGCTTTATTAACAGTAATAACCCCCCCCCCCCCATTCAGTGTTAACTTGCCAGGGCAATCCTTCTCAGTAATCCGTCGGCCACTCGCTCCGCATCCTCTGTTCTGCCGCTGATGTCACTACTCATGCTGGGAAGCCGACAGATCAGAGGATGTGCATAAACAGAGGTTCGGTTTTAAGGCTATTTTTAAAGCCTGAAAACCTTAGTTTATACTCGAGTATATACGGTAATAAAACATTAGTCCAATATTAAGAAAACAGGTAGTGTGCAGCAAGAACATTTTGCATTGCCAAGTTAACCACAGATAGATCATAGGTAGAAAGATAGGCAAGTAAAGGTCTATATGTTATATTGCTTGCTGTTTCTTGGCTGCTTTGGCCAACAATTTGCTAATGTCTGTAACTGAAAGAGCATTAAAATAATGGGAGCCAAGAAACAGACATGAAAAGTAATTATTACTTTGTGAGTCTATTAGCACAAATGTGTTATATTCATGATTAATGCCCACAGTACTGGCTGACCTTATGTAACTACTTCCTGAGCATAAGCTGAGCATTATTTATGCTCCAAAAAGTATAGAAAAAGTTTAACAATTTGCCCTCCATTCCCTGTACAGAGAGAACTGAGTGACGATTTAAGCCACTGATTTTGCTAGTTTGAAATTATTGAATGAACTCAGGCTAATTTACAGTACATTTTAAAGGGTATATCCACCCTTAATTCTATTTTTTAATATAGCCTTCCCCCTGGTCCCCCGGGAGAAGCCGCACAAGCGTAATGTAGAGATAGTGCCCCAAACTTTTACTTTCCTCCCCTCTTTCCTTCGCCGCGCTGCCGGCCCTCTGCTTGCGAGAATGCAAGCAGAGGGGCGGGACCGGCAGTCGCGTCTGTGATTGGCTGAGCGGCAGCCAATCACGGACGTGGCTGCCGGTCATTCAGTGCAGCGGAGGAAAGAGGGGAGGTAAGTAAGAGTTTGGGGAGCTTTTTTAAAAATAAAAATCATGCGGTTGGGGCTGGGAGACCAGGGGGATTACTATATTAAAGGGGATTAATGTTAGGGGGAGGGAATCCGGAGAGGGAGGGGGAGGAGAAGGGCTGCAGTACGCATGCCAAACTTCATGTGCCCATACATGGTCCAATGTTATCGGCTTCTACTGCAAATTCTGTCAGATCCACCGTCAGTGTCACAGCTCTGACACTAATGGTAAATGCAGATGTGGATTTATCAGTAAAACAGTTGAACGTTAGGCTGGGTACAACTTTATGTCCTGACCTTTGGCCGCTATAAAGTGGTCAGCCACAGCAAATGTCTCCTATGGGCACAGCGTTCTCTGCCACTGCCGAAATCACCTCAGATTTTTTTGGCCCGACCGACCAATACACAGAAATATCTGTTGGTTTGTGTGTACCCAGCCTTAATAAGTATACACTTTATAACAAAAGAAAAGGGAATATGTGTATTGGCTAACTGTGATGATAATCATGGCAGTTACAGAATATATATAATATTATTATATGATCCATATATAATAGAACACATGAATGTATTCGGTCGTGAACCTCCTTCTGGGCTTGTTCAGTGGTAACCCATTTAGGAATCCCCCCCTTGAAAATTCTGCGCTTGCCATTGTGGCCGGTTGGGCAAGTATCCCTGACCAAGGGCTGTTTCTGCAAAAAAGGTGCCCATACATGGCATGATTACTGGCCAAAATGGGCGTTCATGCACATTGTGTGTCGTGGGTCAGCACCTGCGATCGCAGGGACTAGATGCAGATAGCCCCTCCCACCCACTCAGCGTTCTGTGGGATTTGAATAAAAACCAGGATATTGATTTAGTTTAATTACCAGTAAGTAGAATAATGTTGCTAAATTAAATTCTTTGGTGGGATTCTAGGATGCAGCACTTGCAGGTTAAACATCCCTGAAATAACTAGTAAAAAGGATCTTACAGCAAGTTTTACATAAAAAAAGCAATTTTCCCTCATGACTGTGTAGTGTGAGAAATCAGAGCCCGATCCGGTGATGATTGTGGGTGAGATTGAAACATTGTAGGGTAAAATAATCAAAGCCTAGGGCTAAATCCAAGATTACAAACCCACCCACCAAATCAATTTTTTGCATGTTCATTTATCAAGGGAATAAGATGGAGAAAATAAATTCTACTTTTACTCTGATTTGATAATTAGCATAACCTGACTGTCTCGGAAAATAAAGGGCTGTTGGTGCTAATGGAAAGTTAGAACAGGTGCGTGTTTAAGAATGTTTATAGCTTACAATAGCTGTCACATTGAGAGATACACATTTATTTTCATTGGGTAACACAGTCATAGGGCCCCTCCCTCTCCCCAGCCAGTGGCCACATCTGCAAATCAATGCAACATACAGCCAGTGGCGGCGCTACACTGGGGCACAATGGGGCATGTGCCCCAGCTCACAGATACTGTGCCCCCTCATGTGCCCCCCCCCCCTCCCCGCCCCCTCCCCCCCCCCCGCCCCCCCCCCCCCCCCCCGTTCCGGCTGTCTCCCGTCCCCGATCCAGCAGTAATTCTGTCTCTACAGCTATACAGCCACACCCTAGTTATCTTTTTTGTTACTAAAAATGTATATTTACAATTAAAAAATATCTTCTTTTACCTTAAACAAATCTGTCATTCCCGCCTCCTTCTCTCTAAAATTACAAGGGAAAAAATAGTCACAACTACAAAATCAAAATGTTGAAGATGTAAGTAAATCTATGTCTACCATTCACTTCTCTCGTGCCTCAGAAAACTAGTCTGGATCTTCTGTTACATATAATGGCTCCTCTTACTCAAATGGTGGTCGTGCGGGTTGGTGCAGGACATGTTGTGGGTGTGTGGCCAGATAAGGGCTATGCCCAGAGTGCAATATTCAGTATGTAGGTTGCACCACGAGGGCACTCAAAAATAGGATACGTGAACACCTTAGGGATGTAGAAAGACAACGTATTGATAGCCCAGTAGCGAGGCACTTTAGACACTGCAATGAGGCAATACTCGATATTTTTCAGTACAAGGCATTCATGCAGTACGCCCAGATCCAAGAAATAGAGATAGGGTCACATTGTTACTAAAGAGTGAGGTTAAATGGATCTTTACATTGGGAACCAGGAGCCCCACTGGGCTCAATTCCGTCTGTGACATTGCTTGCTACATTGAATAAGCTTACCTGGATAAAAGTGTAGTTGTAGTAGCCTTACTAATCTAGTGTTACCTCATAGTATAAATCCAATTCGGATTCAGAATTGGTTCTTTAGGTTCTACACTTTTTATAGTCTCAGCTATATCTTGTGTTTCCACCATCTATATCCTAGCTCATGATATCGATTCTTATGTTCCATATTTTGTATGTGCAAATAAGCATGATTTCTACTTAGATACATAGACCACGGGACTTCTTTTAAATTGGGGTACCCTCAATTTAATTATTGTCTTATATGAGTTCATTTTCAATGTGTATTGTTGTACTTATTGAATACTGGATACATTGTTTCTTTCAATGTGGATGATTAGAGGTGGGTGTGTCCTCCCCCACTCCCTACTGGTTGGGGATGGAGGCGGAGTTACCTCTTTTAAATGGGAATCAGCGGGAACTCTTTTTCATGCCTATAAGTAAGAGCCATGTCGGCTTGAAACGCGTACAGCTATCCTGTGGATATGTATCGCTTTTAAGTAACGAATAAAAGCAAAGTTTTACTTAAAACGGAACGGCTGTTACTGTGTATCGAACCAGTGTGCGCTATACCCTACATACTGTATACGCCCAGGGTTTCCAGGTATCCCTATTGGACAGGATTGTCCGGACTTCAGGAATAAAATCCAGAGTACAGGGCTGAAATCCTATCCTAGGAATGGACCTGGAACACCCCAACTCTGCCCCTTCTGTCTCATGCACTGTATTTCTGTCAGCTCTCAGTCCATTGTGTTAAGGTGGCCATACACTAGAAAGATTTTACTTACCCGACCGAGTGATCCCACTACATTAAAGCAATCCTGCCTTAACCTCCTTTCCCGTTCTTCTCTGCTACTAGCATGCAATCGCAAATCCCATTTATTTTGCAATCGTATGTCGGTCGCAAAGAAAAATGGGAAAGGCGGTTCTGGCAAGATTGCTCTAATGTCGTGGGATCACTTGGTTGGGTAAGTAAAAACTTATAAGTGTATGGCCACCTTTAGGCTAGGTACAAACGGGCAGATATTTTGGCACGGCTGACCATTGCTTGCCTGGTCAAAATATTTTGGTTACGGTAAAAATTGTCGCAGCACACATTTCACTGTGACTAATTTTGTGTCCCATAGGAGACTGCAATCTGTGAGAGACAGATTTAAAGCAATTTTGTGAAGCTTGCAACAGATTGAGCAGAAACCCTTTTGAAATCTACATATCACAAGGCTATGTAGCAGTTCAATAAAGACATGATGTATGGTTACAATGAAATCAACACAGGCTGCATCATGCTTCTAATGTAAATACCGACCAGCCTTTCAGCGTGTAGATTTTATATGCGTTTATATCTAAAAGGACAAGATCACAAATGGGTTACCAGATCATTTGGTAGGGGTTCAATTAATGTAATTAGCAGGGATACACTGATTGAAATTAAACTATTAATTATTATTTATGCCATGCTGCATGTTTTTTAATAGGTGTCACTATATGTTTCACTAATGGTGCAGACAGAGATAGATAGATAGAGAGATAAGCCCCACAACTAAAGCTGGCCATACACAAGGAGATTTCACCTGGGTTGCCACATGTAGAAACACTTTAAAGGGGAGCCAGTTTCCTACCTTTAAAACGAGCCATCAACCATCTCTCTACGTGCTCCACAGCCCAAGATATAAAGAAATGACTGACCAGATAGTTAATGGGTGGGAGGCTGACATGTGACATTCCTGCACAGTGCCACCGGCAAGCACAGCCTCAGACTCCCCCAGTGTGTGAGTGAGACAGGAAGTCCCTCCTCCTCTCTGCTGTGTGAAGGACCTGCAGCTGCAGAGAAGGTAAGGGAATCTACAGCCCTTCTCTCTCACTATGTGAAAACAGCCTTTTCAGGCAGAGTTCTCACTCTGCCTGAAAAGGCTGTTTCCACAGAGTTTCCACGAGTGGGCGGGGCCACAGCACCCGCGAGTGGGCGGGGACACATGGGGCTGTAAGGGAATGGGCCAAGGGGGGCCTGCAACTGGAGGGACCATTAGGTCCATGAGTGGGAGGGACCAGGGCGGCTGCAAAGGGGAGGAGACACAGGGCAGATTGACTGACAGGTTTCAGAGCAGGAAGTGCAGGGGACCTGGTGATGCTGCTGCCATATCACACACAAACATGTAAATATCTTCAAAACTATGCAAAATAAACAATGGTAATACATTGCAAAAACTCTCAGGAGAGCAATTCCTATCAGTTTACCTAAAGTCATTTTTGGACCACAGTTACTCTTTAATTGCAGTCAGTGCATCCCTGCTAATTACATTTAATAAAGGGACACTAAACTGGACTTTTTATCTGGCTTCCAGATACCTCTATTATTCATGGGGATGTAAGATTCCTATCTTCCTGTGAATAATAGAACCCAGACAATCCAGGGTTAATTTTACCGACTGGCGTTCCACTCACGATCTTCCTGCTAAAGTGGGAATAATAATCTTACCCCCCTTTAAATAATAGATGCAACAGGAAGCTAGATAAAAAGTCAAGCTTCGCGTCCCTTTATGTGTGACCCTACTAGACTAAATGTTCTGGCAACCCAGTTGTCACCTTTCTCAATAAGACACCTGCTGAAAGGCTGGTTGGTATTTACATTAGAAGCATGATGCAGGTTGCATTGATTTCAATGTAGCCATACATCATGTATTGATTAAACTGCTACACAGCCTAGTAATATGTAGATTTCATATATGTTCAGGATCAATATGTCTCAAACTCTACAAGATTACTTTTAATCTGCCACAGTCTCTTACAGATTGCATGCCATCTGCATATCCTTTACTATCACCCCCTTAAAAGTTACATAGTACAGAGCTGCAGGAGGATAATGAAATGCACCTGTCTGATCTAAAGGCGAATGGAACCTTCAGAGCAGATTAATCTGGCTCCACATTTTTGTTAATATTCCAACCAAGCACTGACACAATGGACTGATTGCAATATATGTATGTATGTATGTATGTAACGTTTATTTATAAAGCGCAACTTGGGGATGCAGCGCTATACAGTAACAAAATACAGTAAAGTAACATAGTAATTGAGGTTGAATAAAGACATCAAGTCCATCAAGTTCAACCTTTTCACCCTCTTTTTTTTTTTTAATTTTTTTTTTTTTAACCCAACCTAACAGTTGATCCAGAGGAAGGCAAAAAGACCAGCAATAAAGGGGGGGGGGAATTCCTTCCTGACTCCAAACGGCAATCGGAAAGTATCCCTGGATCAACCAGATCTATATGTATAAATACCAGCAATTCTCAATATTTATAGTAACATAGTAATTGAGGTTTGATAAAGTCATCAAGTCCATACATGGGGGATAAATACATCGATAGTTCAGTACATAAATATATAAATTCTATAAATAGAAGTGCTAGAGCTTTGCCACAAGATGAAAGGTGGTCCCTGCCCCATACGGTGTGTGACACCTTTACTATATGTGGAAGTAAGACTGTAAAAGAAATCACATGGTGCAGGGCTGTTCATTCCTAAAATTAGAAACATACAAAGCTTATAATTAGATATAGACCATTTTAGAATATGAATGGCCAGGAACCCCCAAAATAATGACTTTATACAGCCAGAAGTTAAAATAGAAACCTCCATATTGCACTTTGTTTAAAAAATCTCAACAAGCAACTCTAAACTAGCTGCTTACGCAGGGCCGGATTTACCATTAGACACAGGAAGCACGTGCCTAGGGGCACCTGAGGTTGTAGAGGCGGCTGTCAATCTCCTCCCACCAATCCAACCCCTTTATAGTCTATTTTCTTCCCTCCCAAAATAAGAAATTGGTGTGGTTTAGGGGTGTGGTCTGTGTTTAAGGGTGGGACTAAGGGCACCAGCCTCTTTGGGCCTACAGGCTCCTGAGGTGTAAATCCGTCCCTGTGCTTACGTTACACAGGACAACATGTCTGACATGCAACCTCCACTGCTTAGCCAATACTGGTATGCCATCCACCACTGCGTCTTTTTATAGAATTTCCAAAACATATCTCCACAATATGATTCTATTGGTCTATGGTCTAAAAGGAATCTTAAATCTAATTGGATTTTGGATTTTCTACCAATAACATTTTACAAGTAAGTTTTTAGGTGATACTATAAATTGTTAGAGCTCTTTATTGAGGGCTAGTTTTGGTTTAACACTTGAACACTATCAGGGAAATTCAATATTGTTCAAATCCATGTAAAACCCACGCCAACCCAAAGTAATATCAGGTTAACGTGTGTTTTACATGGATTTTAGGGTACAGCTCCATTTCCAAATGTTTTTACCTTTACGCGATCTTACCATGCAATACCAGATGTAATCTCATTTACTGAGTTTTGTACCGGTATTGTATAATGTACTGGTATTGTATCATTGGATTGCGCAAAGGAAAATAAGGCACGCCGCCCCGTATGTTTTTATGCAATGGTACTGTATATGTAAATAAGCTTGCTTATTCCTGGCTTGGTAGCTTGACTAGGCAGCCTTCAGCTCCGGTGGCTTAGTTTGCGTGGTATTGGGTGAACAGTGTCTAAAACCAAATACCATACATTATTGTTTAAGTCTTGTGTTATCTTGTTTTATCTAAACATTCTGCAGCAGATATGACTGTTAATGTAGTTGGACTCCCAATAGTCCCCCATAAACAATATCCTAAGTAAAGTGAAGTTGGGGGGTAGTGGTGGAAGTTGAGTTTTTAAACTTGAGGGTAACAGGGAAATTAAAGGAGACATCAGAAACACATGCAGCAAAGTTGAGACAAATAGTAAGTGTAAAAGTAACCAGTTTGCAATAAAAGCAGCCCCGCTATTAACATCAAATCGCAATATAATAAACAATATATTTTGCATGTGTAGTTAAACTGATTCAGTCAGTATGCAGGTTATGCAGAATGAATTATTAGAGAGAGGGAGAGATAGGTCTCTGTACTGAAAATCTTAGGCTAGGTACACACAAACAGATATCTCGGGGTGACCAGCAGATATTAACGTATTTGGCTAGGTACACACAAACAGATATTTCGGGGTGACCAGCAGATATTAACATATTTGGCTAGGTACACACAAACAGATATTACGGGGTGACCAGCAGATATTAACGTATTTGGTCGCCCTTTTATTAAAATTGCAATTTTAATAAAAATTCTAAGTATCCCACTCTTCTTGCGAGTCGCGGGAGTCTCCCTGATTCTGGGGTGGTCTCCCGCAAAAACTCCCGTGACCGAGTAGACGCTAATCTCCTCCCTGGTCATGCCCCCTTTTTGCCATCATGCTCCCACCACACCCCTGAAAGGTCCTTACCCCATCTCCCTCCAACTCCCAAGACACTAACTCCGCCCTTTGGTGATATCAATGATGTCACGCCCCTTCCCCCACCCTGCCCGGAAGCCTCAAATGGCAGGGTGGAATGTGTGCAATTCATATGGCTGCTCCCTTCCGTTGGAATAACCTCAATTTGGCGGATAAAATGGGCCTTGTTTACAGTGTGCCTATAGGTAAGGGCAGTTTAGGCTCGAAACGCGTAAGGCATATGCACATGTTGTTCATGTCTGTTTATATTGAATAAAATTACATTGCTTTTAATCACGCCTGCTAATTTATCAATCCGGTTTGTCGTGTGCGCTTACAGAGCCTTTGGTTTGAAAGTTGTATTAGTTTACAGCGAGCCTCAACCTTTCCCCTTTCAGGAATTTCATTTTGCAGCTCTGGGTAAATATCAAGCTATTTGGTGTACCTCCTGTGTGATGTGAAATGCAAGTATTTGCTGCCATTAAAAAGTTGCACTAAAAAAAATCAGCAAACGCAATATTAAAGGGCATGTCCACCCTAAAAACTGGCCACTTGTCAGTTACCTGCCCCCAGACCCAACTGATATAATTAGCACTTTATTACCAGTGTTACAAACCAGATATTGAAGGATAAATGGCTCCTTCTTCCATGCAGTCAATCAAGGCTGTGACTGCTCACACCACAACCAATGACTAAATGCTGTTTCTCCCACTGCCTCCTCTTTAGATGTTCAACCTCGTAAAAAGCTCATTAAGCAGAGGGAGGAGGTGGAACCTTTGCCAGAATGGAAGAGGAATTATTGTTAAATATCTGGTTACAAATGCATGTAATAAATTGGGGTATAAACTGGTGAGTAAACTGACCAGTTTTTTGGTATTCAGGATGGACATGCCCTTTAAATCTATTGCAACAACTACATGGGTGACTTTAGTGAAACACTCACAGCCAACATAATTCTCCTTGTAAAGTTATGCTAAATGGATTAGTGTGCCTAATTAGTTGGGTTTGTGGCTCTCATTAAATGATGACCAAAGTGTTTTCTGCATGAAATAATCTATACCCTTATTATTCATTATTAAAGGGCAAGTCCAGCCATAAAATAAAAAAATATTGATAGGTGCAGCACCCCCAAACCCCATTTTCATTTTACTTACCTTCCTCAAAGAAGCTCCTGAAGATACTGGCTCCTTGCCACCTGGGTGCCACCTCCTGCATGCTGGTTTTGAGCAAGCACAGCAGTGGCTGTCACTGGCGCACTTTAGAATGACAGCCACGATCAGAAAGCAGAACGGCAAAGAGCACCGGGTCTCTTCAGGGGCATTGGGGGGGTGCACTTGTAGATAATATGTAATTTTATAGCTGGACATGCCCTTTAAAGAAAAAGTAACTGCGGGGAGAATACCCAGAATCTTACCCAGAAAAGCTCCCTATCTTTATTCTTTAATGACGTTTTTCAAATATGGATCACTGTCCATTACAGGAGATTTGGTCCCTAAAATACTTTACAATGTCATAAATATGTTTACTGACCTATGGAGCCCCTTTAATGAGGAGACCAATGGAGCCCCTTTAATAAGGAGGCCTATGGAGCCCCTTTAAATGAGGAAACCTATGGAGCTCCTTTAATGAAGAGACCTATGGAGCCCTTTTAATGAAGAGACCTATGGAGCCCCTTTAATAAGGAGGCCTATGGAGCCCCTTTAATGAGACCTATGGAGCCGCTTCTCTAATCCTAAAACCTACCAGCTAGGGACATGAGAGAGGGACAGATCGATTCCGAAACAATGTCGCATTTGTGCACATGGATAGGAATCGTGACGTAACCCCTAAGCTTTAAAAAAAAAAAAAAAAAAAAATATGTTGCAATATTTCTGTCACACAATCATGAAATAAATGATTGCTTTTTATTACTAGTTCAGTATCTTTGTGATTCATAAGGAAAACCCTAACACATACGTGATGGATTATATTCCCCATATGTGAATTAACAAGGTGGTAGGTGGGTGAGTATACAGACTCCAACACGAGAAGTACAGTTACACATCCAAGCTTTCTCAAAACAGAAAAAATATTCTGTCAGTGCATAGAGAATTGTTCGTATTGTAACTCTCCACAGAACATTAAGACCAAGGGAGGCTTATTCACCAAGAAGTGCAAAAGTTTGCTTGTGCTCTTAATCTGCAGCAACCACACGTTTTCAATGTTTTTTTAAGGGGCAATTATGTCACGGCTTACAATTTGCCATAACCAATCGTGTGGCCCATAAGAGACCGCACGATTTCCAGTGATTTACCGGCATGTATAATTCAGACGAATCAGACAAAAGGACTATGGTAAGACAAATCACTAATTACAAATATGCTGATACATTATAGAACAGGCAAATATTCTAATACACAAAATATTGCATAGAGATTATTAAAGGGTATGTCCACCCTTAAAAAGCTAATAGATAGATGATAGATAGATAGATAGATAGATAGATAGATAGATAGATAGATAGATAGATAAGATAGATAGATAGATAGATAGATAGATAGATAGATAGATAGATAGCCCAAGATATAAAGAAATGACTGACCAGAAAGTTAATGGGTGGGAGGCTGACATGTGACATTCCTAAGGCTTCTCCTGCACAGTGACGCCAGACTTAGTGCCTTAGTGTGTGAGGGAGACAGGAAGTCCCTCCTCCTCTCTGCTGTGTGAAGGACCTGCATCTGCAGAGAAGGTAAGGGAATCTACAGCTCTTCTCTCTCACTATGTGAAAACAGCCTTTTCAGGCAGAGTTTTCACTCTGCCTGAAAAGGCTGTTTCCACAGAGTTTTCGTGTGGGGGGTTGGTAGGGGGGTGTCACAGTGGCCCAGAGCCACCTGTGAGCGGGTGGGGCCTAGGCACCTACGAGTGGGCGGGGCCACAGCACCCACGAGTGGGCGGGTCACGGCACCCGCAAGTGGACGGGACCACGGCACCCTTAAGTGGGCAGGGCCACATGGGGCTGTAAGGGAATGGGCCAAGGGGGGCCTGCAACTGGAGGGACCATGGGGTCCATGAGTGGGAGGGACCAGGGGGACTGCAAAGGGGAGGAGACACAGGGCAGATTGACTGACAGGTTTCAGAGCAGGAAGCAGGAAGTGCAGGGGACCTGGTGATGCTGCTGCCATATCACACACAAAAATTTAAATATCTTCAAAACTATGTAAAATAAACAATGGAAATAAATTGCGAAAATTCTCAGGAGAGCTATTCCTATCAATTTACCTAAAGTCATTTTTGGACCACAGTTCTTCTTTAATCATCCCTCCAGTTCATTACACAGCTTAATCAGCCCTCCAGTTCATTACCCGTCTTAATCAGCCCTCCCTTTCATTACCCTGCGTTACCAGCCCTCCAGTTCATAAGCCAATGTAGTCAGCCATCCAGTTCATTATCCAGTGTAAGACTGCCATTAAGGGCCCACATCAGTGGGTCGCCGACCACCCGCCGCGCCACATACCCCTCCCGGCAACCCCTCCCAGGCCCCCCGCCCCGGCCTCCTCCCGGGTAGGGGACTGGAGGGAGCCGCTGGGGGTGGTGGATGCCTCCCCTCCACGGGGGCCCCTGAGAGGGCCTTTGGGGCTTAGGGGGTCCCGCAGCCGACCGGGACCCCCCTCCCCGGCCCTTACCAGGGCCCTTGGCCCGGCACTGACAAGTGCCCTTTGGCGGGGGTCCCGCAGCTGAACCGTACCCCCAGGGCGGCTCTTTAAAGAGCCCTTGGGCGACGTCTTCTTTCCTTCCAGTCCGCGACACCGAGCTCCGCGAGGCCGCCGACCCCCGCGAGGTACCCCCTGCGGCCGCCAGGGGTACCCCCGGCGGGCCGCCGGCGACCTCAACGAGGGGCCGATGTTGCCGGCGTCTTGAATCCGACGCGACGTCTTCGGGCTGCGACACCAACCCCACTCAGGTCGCCGATGCCAGGCAGACCACTGCGGCCGCCAGTGGAGCCCGCTGGCAACCGCCTGCCTCAGCGGAGCCCGATGTTGCCATCCGCGTCTTTGTCTTCGTTCTTCAGCCATCTACTGCGTGGCATCATGCGTTCCGCGGCGGAAAGCTCCTCTTTAATATAGGTTTCAGAATCCATAATCCGTTTCTGATTGGTCAATTTTTATACTTGCTTTACCATTAACCATCAGATTTTTCTGGAAAGTTCTGAAATCTGATTGGTTATGTAAAATCAGTCTTACAAATTGACCAATCAGAAACGATTATGGATTTCTGCAGTGAGTCCTGCTGCCTGTCATCCGGCGACCCTGAGTGGGGTTGGTGTCGCAGCCCGAAGACGTCGCGTCGGATCAAGACGCCGCAACTCGGCCTCGGTGAGGTCCGCCGCGCCCGCCGGTGTGTACCCTTGCTGCCGCAGGGTAACCTCTCGGGGGTCGTCGGCTTCGGCGGAGCTGTGTCGCCGGGACTGGAGAAATAAGACGTCGCCCAAGGCTCTTTTAAGACCGCACTGGAGGGTCCCGGCCAAGGCACTTGTCGGGCCGCAAGGGCCCTGTAAGGCCGGGAGGGGGTCCCGGTTCGAGCTGGCGGGGACCCCCTAACCCCAAAGTCCCTTCTCAGGGCCCCGCTGGAGGGAGCCGCCACCCCCCCAGCGGCTCCCTCCCGTCCCCCCGTCCCCCGGGAGCGGCCGGGGCCGGGGGCTTGGGGGGTTGCCGGAGGGGGGGCGCGGCGGGGTGGGGTCCGAGAACACCACCCTGCTGCGGCCCTTCCCGGCAGCCCCTTCTAGACTCCCGTTCCGACATGCCGCGAACGGGAACGGGTTGGGAGGGGCTGCTGGGAAGTGGCGGCTGGCGTCGGTGGTCGCCGCTGCCTCCGCTGGGGGTGTGGGCGGGGTGGGCGTGTCTCCCGGTGCGGGTGCTACCACCCGCCGCGGGTTGCCTGCCCCCATACCCCGCCGCGGGAGGTTAGTAAGTATCGCTGACTCTTCGCCACCTTCAAAGGGGGCGAAGTAAAACCTCGATCTACCGAGCGATAACCATACCCCCGCCGCTTTCTTCAATAGAAGCGGCGTACCGGGTAAGTATCGGCGCGAAGGTTAACGCTTGTTAACTTTTCCGCGGCCGTTTTCCGTGGTTTATAAAATCGCGGAACGCGATTCTTATATGCGTTAATGGCGCGAAAACGGCCGCGAAAAGTAACGAACCTTTATAAATATCCCCTAAGATTACAGTCCTATGTGTGAAATGCATGGTGGAAAGTTTCCTCTTCCACTGCTGCCTTATAGCAACTACTGAGCATGCTTGCCATTTCAGTTAGTCTGGTCTGTTAATAAGGGACCATAAGTTAGAGGGAGGGGGAGGATACTGGAAGCCAAACAATATTGGGTTGAATATATGCAGAAACACACACCAACCTGGCTTCTTTATTGCCTGTAGAATCTCACAAAGAGCTCACAAAAAGCCGTATGGAGTGCAGCAGAGATCAGTGAAGGACTTCAAGGTAAAATTCTGAACTATGATGCACTGGGTATAAAGTAAGTAACTTCTGTAAAATGGGCTTTAGGGCTTGGGGTTCGTTGGCAAGAGGGTGGAATACCCATTTGTTGTATTTCAATTTTGTATATATATTTGGTGGCAATCTCCTCATTTTACCTATTATGAATGTTCCACTTCATATACACCGAGTTGCAACAAGTTTCTGTAGACAGTTCAGCATAGCAGTCCTTAGGGGTGGGGGGGGTTAGGTGTCGTAGAATTCACACACACGTTTGTGTTGTGTTAGTACACTGGCATACATTATATACAAAGGGTTGTAGTATACATTACTGTGATCATATGATGACACAAGCCTTGTCCACATGTCAAGGTACAAGAAATAGTCGAACCCCAAAGACGGTGAGAGATAAACTTCCATTACCTAAAAAGGACGGCACCTTACTCTTCACTAAAATCCCCCTCAATATAGATAGCAGGGTATAAGAACCCAAATTTCCCACAATGGTGATCAGGCAAATAAATTTTTCCCCCCCCCCACCCATTTTATTTACATACCATCACAAATGGGGCAATCATTTTATCTTTAAATAAAAACATTAAGTGCAAAAGTGATCACCATAATGTAAGTACCCACGAACAACATTAGCAACATAGATCGACACTTCAAATAGCACAATACAAGATTCTTCCCTGTATAATAAAATATGATCAATACAGTTATAAATGACCTGCATAAAAACCACGCACCCGGACCCAGCAAAGTTACTGAAAGATTCCAATGTTAAAGGTAAATCAAGTACATGGGACATAGATCTCATATATTCCTGAGAGATCACATGTTGTGCAGAGTATGGAAATATTAAAGGGCATCTATAGTGGAAAAAAACACAGTGGCCTCATTGCAAAGTTAAATTCATGTACTCTGTGCTGCCTTCTCTCTATATTTCATCCAGTGACTTGTTTTTTCCTTGGTGCCATGATCTCTCTGTCTGCAGCACTCCTCCCTTCCCCCTCCCCTCTGTTACCATCCTCCTGTCTCAACTCCGGCTAACCAACACGCTTACATGTGCAACCTAGGAGTTAAAGTTCAACATCCTGAAAACACAACCACCCAGGCCAGTGGCCATAGAAACAAGCTGTCCTGGAGCCCAATCTCTCGTCCCTATAAAATACAGTCCCTCTCTTTGTTACCCATCATCAATCAGTGAAGTCCTAACAAGACGGGGATCAAGTGCAGTCATATCTTCTGCAGTCAAAGCTACATCTGCCCCCTGCTAATGCTGTTATCCTCTATGTTATTAGCAGAGCATGGAGGGGAGGGACGTGAGCATGGGAATAGGATCAAGCCACAAGGATTTGATTGACTACAATAGGAGTAGAGGATGAAATCACGTATTCTTCTTAACTGTGTATCTCAGGCAGGAAGGGAGACTTATAGAAATTTTAATGACCACTCTGGGGGTTGTGGGTGATTATAGTTAATTTAGTACTATAGGTAGTTTTCCTACTATAGAGCCCTTTAAGAAGCAATAGCATTGGACAGTTAGGCGTCAGTCCCCATACATGTTAGTAATTAGATGTAAGGGCAAAGCAAAGCCCGTATAAGGGGTAAAGTTAGATTTAAATACATGAAAGGTTCAGGCTATGTAATATATACACCACGGCCAAATCCAACTTCAGAAACTAAATAGTTAGATGAAAACGGCAGTTTGGACATCTCACCACATGGACATCCGATATGTGCTCCTTCACATGCTGCCGCGGCGTGACATCATTCCACTCCAATGGTGTCCAAGCCCACCACTCAGGTCACAATATTCTCTACCATCCGATTATCTGTTTCGTACCCCGTCAATAAGCTCACACAGTTATCAAATAGCACATATTTGAGTCAGTAACTTTCCCCGGCCTCACATAATAACTACCAGTTTCTAATCTTGCCTATAAAAGTGAGCAGTGTGTAGTATTAGATACTTCATATTAGATGTAGAAGCATTTTAAGCATTAAATGATGAATCTACCTATATTAGAAAAATTTACAGAGGGACCCCACGAGAATAGTGATGAAAAAACTGGTGATTATAGTGGACAGCATTCTTGGAATTGGGGGTGCTATCAGTATAGTAGACAAAGAATATTATATTGGTAAACATGCCCAAGATACAGATTTTCCACCATTTACCAAAAGTTTCATAAAAATCCAGAAAAGCCAGAAGAGAACCGGTTTTGTCTCAAGTATGGGTCCCTGGAAAAAACCTTAGCTAACATATAGATTTCTATCTTCATAACTAATTGTGAAACTGTCGTATATTAATTGAGAGATTAAAATATACAATGGGAATCACGTTTGGTCTGGTTAACTCTAGAGTTAGTCTTTGTATTCTATTATAAGGCATGGATCTGGGTTTACATGCAATTGGTACTTTTCTTAAAGAATATTCTCTTCACATTCCACTCACTTAAAGGAATTCATTATACAGTCAATTGACTTTCTTTAAGTCATAATTTACTTTTTTTTTATGGTCTTTCTGCTCCTAAGATGGTTGGGCTCGTGCCATGGGGGCTTGTCTTTTGCACCAGCCTTCGCGCAACCTGTTCATGGGTTGGTGGTCAGGATCCCACATCTTTGGAGGAACAAACCCGTTTTGAGACAAATATAATATGGTATGGGAGATATATAGACAACTTTTCTCCTTATTTGGAGGGGTCCTTTTGAGAAGATTGATGATTTTATAAATTACCTGAACTATAATATGTGAACTTGCAATTCACTGCCACCTTTCATTCAATCCATTAATTTTCTGGATTTGGTTCTCTATGGGAACACTGTAACAAAAGCCATAGAAACTAATGTATTTATAAAAGATATAGCTAGAATACACTTTTCACACATGTCAATGCACCCCAAGCATACAAATTTAACCATACGGCCATTCAACCAGGTCAAAGAAACGTTCGACATTAGACCTTGAACAGCAACATGGGAGGTAAAGGTTTCTAAGGAGAAAGCAATATACACATTCATCATCAATTAAAGGGAGTACAGACAGATAAGTTTCTTTATAGTAGAAAAGCCCAATGCAAATGAAGAGTACTTTTTTTAATCACCCAATATAGCATTGAATTTCATATTTTCTGAAATATGATTGGGTATCTGTAAACCATGTGATTGCAAGCATTGAAAAATTGACCAATCAGAATTAATTAGGACTTTCTATAAACCTATATAAAAAGCTGCAAACCTCCGCGGAGCTCAAAGTTCATTGCAGTAGATGGCAAAGTAGAGAGGGCCAACAACATTGGCGATGCCGCGGCTCACTGTGCGCCGCAGTGACTCGCCTGGCATCAGCACTTCAGTGTGTTGGTTTCGCTGGCTGTGAAGAGCGAAGACTTCAGGTAAGAATGCCGGTAACCATCAGCCTTGTTGAGGCCACTGGCGCCAGAGGTAACCCCTGGCGGCCGCAGGGGGCTGAGGAGCTGCAGGGAAGGGATGTGCGAGGGTGGGCGAATGCGACCACCTGCCATGGGTTGGGGAACACCCTCGCCCCCCACCCCCATGATCTCGCCCCTTTTTCGTCCACCTTGAAGTTGAAATTGAAATGGCCGAGATTAACTCCGCAAACCAGTTACCACGCCGCTTTATAATAGAAGTAGCGGTAACTGATGCGATGTTAAAGAGGCGTTAACTGTTTCTTGCTGGGTTTCGCCTTTTTTTAATAAATCGCGTTAAATGCGATTTTGGCAAACCGGCGGGATATCGGGCCGCAAAAATTCATCTCGGACGTTAATAAATGGGCCCCATGTATGGGCACATTGAACCATCATTCTTTATAAAGAATATATGGAACAATCACTCCTGTGTATGTTACAGTATATATTTATATTAGATATAATGTTGACAGTCGGCTATACACCACCTCCCAGGATTTCGTTAATGTCCTAATTCCTGCTCAGTAACCTCCATCACAGTGTAGTAGGTACATTCAGTAGTACTGATATAAATCCAGTCTCACCACTTTACCTCAGCAGCTGCGAATATAAATCCAGTCTCAACATTTACCTCAGGCGCTGCTGGGTTAATGTTGATACAGATCTCGATGCTGGCTGTCAACTCAGGGCAGACGGATACATTTTAAAACATACAAATGCTGCTTCTCACTCAAAATCTCAATTGACAGTGTACTATGTAACAGTCTACGGACACCAGAGAAGCAGAACAGCAGACTGCGCGATCAGTCAGAAAGGGTGAATTCCTGCCCTAAACACGCCCCTGGACTCGTCCTCGTAGTTATGGCACAACACCCAAGTTTGGGGCGAACTTAATGAGTTTGGACCGAACTCAACTATCCAGTTTTTCCTGAACTCACAGACTTATTTTCAAAAATCCTTGAACAACCGACACCAGAATCCTCAGACGTTCAAGGATTCTGCATTAGGCCATTCGGGATTACCCGGACGGGCTAAAATACATGGGGAACACATATCACTGCAGTAAGAATAGCAAAGAAATGGACAGTAGCACATGTGCACGCATTACCTGGTTTCCTCCGCAGCCATTTTCGGAATCCTCCGAACGTCCAAACTCAAGAATTATCTAACGTCATGATTCACACAAATTTAGTCCATTCGAGATTATCGAACGTCCCAAAACTTTGGTGGGGTCCTTCGGCTCAACCCAGGACCTCCTCCCGGGTCCTTAAAGACCATTGTGGCCCTATGAAGGGCCTTTTTGGGGCTTAAGGGGTCCCGCAGCTCAAACCGCCCCCCCGGGCACTAATAGCTGCCCTTGTGGCCCTTAGAAGGGCACTTTTATTTAAACTATGATGGATCATACACGGTTTGCAGCATTGAAATATTACCAATCACAATTGAATTCTGGTCCTTCTGCAAACCAATATAAAGAGGGGTAGTAGTACTCAGAAGTAATCAGAGTGATGGCAGAAGAAAGAAGATTCAGATCAATGTTAGCAACACTGGCGACATTGATGTCACCAGCATTGGCAGTGTTATCAGCAGTGAACATTACTACTTCAGGACAGTGACAATCGCGACATTGGCATAGTTGGTTTCAGCCAGCAAAGAAGAAAGGACCGCACAATGGCTCTTCTAAGAGTCGTGCCACAAGGGCCCCTTCAAGATACCAGGCACTTATAAGCAGAGCAGGATTATCCCAAGGCAACCCAGGCACTCTAGGCCCAGGAAACTTCTGGGGCCGGTTCATAAGCATAATAAAAAAACAGTCTATACAATATTGTAGCAAAACAGGGCCCTAATGATTGCACTTCCTTGGCCCCATATGATCTAATCCTCTCTGCTTATAAGTGCCGTGAGGGGGGTCTGATTCAAGCTGCAGACCCCTTAAGCCCCAAAAGATACTTGTCAGTGCCACAAGGGCCCTTCAAAGGATAAGCAGCAATGCTTACACACATTACTGATTGGATCTATTACCACATACCAAACAATGGTGGACTTTGCCTTCCACATATCATATTATCACTTATCCGCTTCCACCTTGGCTCCTATTTTGGAAGAAGACCCACACAAATGGAATAACCTACTTCTCAAAACTTGGGCCTTTGGGATGAATTTCAAAACAGACCGAATTATCTCCCAGAAAGGACACTTAATGCCAATTTTTATATACCGGTAACTCTGCATTTCACACGGGATTCCCAACATTGCATCTAATTGTCTCAAATAACAAAAGGAACAAAGTTAATACAACTGGCAAACATTACTAGGGCATACCCCCTCCAACCCCCCCAAACTTTTAATAGGATTCATTCACTACAAGCACTTGGAAAGATTCAAATTTTCAAGGACATCTACCAGTTTCGATATTATATGCTCCCGAAAAACTCCCCTATCTCACTTAATATCAGTTTTATATACAAACTACTGAGGAGCAAAATGACCATCATATATAACAAGTTGGGACAAAGAGCTAAATACACACATACCCAAGAACAATGGGAAAAGGATATAGTTCTACCACCTTGTTCACGTCTCTGTTGCCTTCTGGAGACTCCCAGTGCTCTGTCCAGGCACTTGGGTAATATGCAATTGAAAAATAAATGGACCCCATAAGAACTGTAACAATTCAAGCGTGGGACCGTGTTTAATAGCAAAAACACACTCTACATGTTTCTGATCCAGTAGGGGTCCTTGGTCATTGTACTGTAGTATCGATATCAGTGTACAGAATATAAAGACCGAAGGAAGTGGACATAATTAACATTTTCTCGCTCACTTTGTGAGACCAAGTAACATACATAAATACATATTCAGAACTTGCTAAAAAAAATCTAGTTACATTAGTCAGTTAGAAATAGTTAATGTACATTTCCCATCATAAAATACTATAATAAAATATTGTGTTAAAAAAAAAGGTGTAGCTAAAATTCGTAAAAAGTCCAAGATCTTGTGGAGATCTGTTATCTGCAAATACTTGTCCAAGATGTGTGCTATATAAAAGGTGTCCAATTCTTCTAAAATGTGGAAACGGGGGTTAAAAACCTTAAACACAATATAAAAAAGGAACTGCCATATTGGCCCATCACACATGAACTCTTCTGAAACAGATGGTACAGTGTACTAAAATGTTTCCAACAACAACATGTTGTGAGATGCTATGTGTCCGTCTTGTTGACATGCTCACAAACTATAAAATTTTGAACCAAAATCCTACAAATCTACCACTCTCTCACTCCATTACAGTCCCGGTGAACCAGGTAATCACTGCTATCAATGCTACCTGGATCAATACAACAAACAAATTTTTTTTATAGCAGCAGGAAGAGCGGTCTAGCCCAGGTATTGGAAAACATAAACAACGATGTGAAAGTGAAGGGAGGCACACTCTAAAAATTGGGTGAATCAACACTTATTTTATTACTGTGCTGAACAAAAGCCAAGTATTTTGGCTTTTTGTTTCCGCACCAGTAATAAATGAGTGTTTTCACCATTTCTAGAGTGTGCCTCCCTTCAACTCTTTCATATTTACTTACTGTTGTGGCCACGGTTTCAGTTTTTCAGGGGGGGCACCTCACATTGTTCCTGCTCGTAACTTCTTATACAGATTTATAAAACCACAACTACCACCCCCAATTAAAAGATTGGCTGAAAGAAATGACCTATTATGAAGATGGAGGGACTAACCTTAATATACAGACACCTCACGTTGAGCCCCCTTTGATCCTTGGATCTGACGAAATTAAACAAGGCTTCATTTATACATAACAATGTATAATGAATCAATCTCAAAAAACATGTAAACAACTATATATGTAACGGTAATCAAAATAGCCCCCCCTCTGCTAAACCCTGTCTTGCTTTTCCCCTTCGTTGTGTTGGCATTCGTGTTCTTTTCTTTTACTTCTTTTGACGAGGCCCAGTCTGGATTTAACTGAATACAATAGATATACCATGACCGGAATGAATGAGATCCTTCACATGCATATTGATACAATATGGACCATATATAGAAAAAGTCATTAGGACAAGCACTTTATGCACATTTTCTTATTAATAATAATTCTTAAATAACTCATGTTGATCCTTTCATTTCCACTTTAAGTTCAATGATTGAACAGGCATACATGTCAGAAATGCTGTTTCTGTTTATTCTTTATATTAGAACATTTGGGTTATACTGCTCCTCTTAATTGTTTCTAGAACTATTGATCAAATGATGTTGGCTTGCTCACAGTGTCCAGTACAAACCATAAAATTAGCCGGGGTGAATAGTTCGTTATGCAGAAGAATTCTAATGGGTCTAGATGGGCTCAAAAATTTGGAAACTTGTGGCCCTCAAATGTTTGAAAACAACAATTCCCAACATTCCGGGGACATCCAGGGATGCTGACATTGTAATTCTATAAATTAAAGGACTGCCAGAGCTAGTGTGTACTAAACAGTTCAGTATGTCACACCCAAACTCTATGACATATTTTAAAAATGGAAATCACGATGACATACTATATACCACAGAATGGAATGCAGTATAGCAAAGGGGAGCAGGTGGCCTTAAGTAACCAATACAAGATTTAGGAGAGCAATCTTCCAGTAATTATAAATATCTTTAGCATTTTTAATGACAAAGAGATATTGATTTGTCACTGTGTGTTGAAACTTCAAATAGCCCTAGAGATTTACTTTTCTTGAGCCATTTCCCCTCATTAATATTATCTAAATAATGGCATTTGGCATTCAACCTTAAAACCGAACAGAGCTCATGTAATTGACATTGTTTGTAATATAATTCTTCATGTAATCTCTTAATGACGTTTGATACTGAAGCTGTAAGACTAGAGCGAACAGCAATGCATTATTCAATGTCATACCCATCCCCATCTACAGCCTGTGTAAGTAATTCCTTCAGCTCGTCTGCTCCTCTTGTAGTTTCCATGACAACCTTTTCTTACTGACAATCGCTACCTCTAGAACGCAGCAATTTTTTTTTCTCATGTAATGTTTTCCATCTTTTATTGCTTGCAAAGCGCAAACCGAGTAGCACATCTCTCGACCTTTGTTTTCTTTCTTTTCAAATAGGCAGAAATATTATAACACTGGCCTTTTACATTTTTGTTGCAAACTGCAAACCTTACCCAGAAAAAACGGCTTTATGTTGACTTGCACCCCAGCTATTTACATAAAGTCCTTAATCCAATTTACATTAGCATTTGAATCACTAGAGCAGCATGCAGGTTTTATAGAAATTTGAGCATACCATATCATTATGTTATATATATCATATAATGATTTTTCAATCTTTAAATGCTTTATATACGGTAAAAGTGTTAGTTCAAAGCCCACTTTTTGTTATGTACCATTAATAAAGGTTTTTAGTTCCATTGTATCAGACAATTTATTTAAAACAGTTTGGTGCACATCCAAGTGAACTTACGATGTAATGGGCAAATGTCTAACTTATCGAACTACATTTATAATTATTATTATTGATTTATAGCACCAACATCTTTCCGTGTGCTTTACAATTACATATCATACATTACATACAGGGTAAGCATGTTATACAAAGTCATACTTATAACATACATGGGTACACATAATATAAGTACAAGTGTGGAGTTTCTAGAGCATACCATAAAACAATAGGAGAGAGGATCCTGGCCAAAGAGCTTACAGACTAAGATGGGGTGATGACATAAGGTGACGGAATCGTATAGGCTGTAAATAGATTGGCAGTGAGCGTGAAAGGTGGGTTGGATCAATAGGGTTATAGAGGGTAATGTTTAGGCCAGGTTATATGTTTGCCTAAAAGGTGGTTTTCAGGTTACGTTTAAGGTGTTAAGGGAATGGAGTGATGACACGGATGAAAGGAGTTCCAGCCAGAGGGGCAGACGAGTAAAGTCCTGAATGAGGCAGTGGAAGAGGTTGACCAGTGGTTTTGAAGTGGTATGGTTTGGCGGAGTGGAAGGTTGCTCCTGGACGGTATCTCTGGATTAGCCTGAGATATATGGAGGGATGTGTTGGATATGCTTATAGGATAAGGTAAGCAGTATGAACTGGTCCTTTGCGTGATGGGAAACCAGTGAGTGACTGACAGTGAGGAGAGGCATTAGAGAAGCGAAAGAGAATGAATGAGCCGGGCAGCATAGTTGAGATGGATTAAAGAGGTGCCAGGTGGTTGTTTGGTTAAACCACACTGGTTACGTATCCTAGCCGAATATGATTAGGGCATGACTAGGATTTTAGTAGCTTCCTTCAAGAGGAAGGAGATGCGGAGATGTTTTTGAGTTTGAAGCCGACAGGAGTTGGCAACGCGAATTGACATGAGGTTTGAAGGAAAGATCGAATCTAGCGTTATTCACAGGCAGCGGACATGAGGAGTGGGGATATGGTGTGTTGTTAATATTAATAGTAAGACTTAGGGGGGGAGCAATCGTGAGGTGGGGAAAGGACAAGTTCAGTCTTGTCCATGTTTAGTTTAAGGAAGCGGAAGAAGGCAGAGATTGGCACTAAGGCCAGTCGGGGACCTGGGATGTTCAGCGTGAGGAATCTGGGAAGATATGTAATCGAGTATCATCCGCATGCAGTGATACTGGAACCCAAATTAACTAATTCATTGTCCCAAGCATGTTGTAGATGGAGAAAAGAAGGACCGCGTACCAAGCCTTGAAGGACCCCCACAGGGAGGGGCAAGGAGTGGAGTTTAATTTTCAGAGTGAAAGACAGTAATGGGTCCTACCTGATAGATGAGGAATCCACGAATTGCAGTGTCCTGGTTAACCTAAGAGGCCAGGATCTGAAGAAGTAGAGGTTGATCAGCAGTATCAAAAGCAAAGGACCAGATCAAGAAGAATGAGCAAAGAGTATGACCTTTAAGATTTAGCCACTTACCTGGTAAAATCTCTTGTCCACTGACTGGGGGGGGGGAAGATGGTGCTTGCCACTGCAGAATGTTTGCAAACTACAACTCCCAGCTACTAAGCATGCTGGGAGTTGTAGTTTCCAAACATCTGGAGTGCTAAGGATGAGCTTTAGTTGTCTTTTAAATGGACAGCAAGTATTCTCATACAGTAATAGTCAAATCCAGTATGGCTATTACTGTATGGGACTACTGTATGGGGGATTCTGCTGTCCATTTAAAGGCACTAAACAGAATCAGAAAAGGTGGTATCCTAGTTGCCTTCTGATTCTGTATGTTTTTGAAGCTTAAGCTGTCCCACTGTATGGGATTCTGCTATCCATTTAAAGGGCCAACTAAAGGCTCAATACAATACAGAATCAGAGGCAGTAGTGGTCATATTTTCTAAACCCTCAGTTTATAATTCGAGTCAGTCTTTTACTATTTTTGATTGATTGATGAATTATTCAAAATTAGTTTTTTTTTACTTTAGTTACCCTTTAAGTATGGCTAACCACAGTATGGAGGGTTAGGTCAGTAGGTCTGTATACCTACTGGGTTGGGGGTTAAAAAAACTAACTTTTTTTTTATTATTGGTCAAAAAATGTTTGACTATAGTTAACCTTAAAGGTATGCTGCCAACGGAAATGGAAGGGTAGGTCAGTAGTTGTGTGTACTTTTTTTTTTGTTTTTTAAAAAAAAGCTTTGTTGATGATTATCAAAATTGTTTGTTGACTTTAGTTACCTTTAAAATGTGGCTGCCATGGAAATGGAAGGGTGGTCAGTAGGTGTGTGTACTGGATCAGGTTTGGAATTTAAAAAACAAACTCTTTGATTATTGATCAAAAATGTTTTGACTTTAGTTACCCTTTACGTATGGCTGCCACAGTAAATGGATAAGTAGATGAGTAGGCGTGTGTACCTGTGTCGGGTTGGAGGTTTAAAAACCAAACTCTTTTGATGATTAGTCAAAATTCTTTTTTTGACTTTAGTTTACCCTTTAATATGGCTTTTCCATGAAATGGAAGGGTAGGTCAGTAGGGCATGTGGTACCTGGATCAGGTTGGAATTGAAAAAAACATTTTTTTTTTTGATTATTGATTAAATTTGTATTTTTTTGACTTTAGTTACCCTTTAAGTATGGTTGCCCACAGTAATGGATAAGTGATCAGTATGGTGTGTGTACCTTTGTCGGGTTGGGTTAAAAAAAAAACTTTTTTGATGATTGGTCAAAATAGTTATTTTTTTTACTATAGTCCACCCTTAAATATGGCTGCCATGAAAATGAAAGGGTAGGTCTGTAGGTGTGTATACCGGATCTGGTTGAAAGTTTAAAAAAACAACCTTTTTGATTATTGATCAAAAAAAATTTGACTATAGAATTTGTTTACACTTCCCCTCTCCTTTATGGTCACGGCTGTCAGTCTGGCATGGCAGTGACATCACGCCTATTAACTGTCCAGCCGTGACCAGGAAGCACCTCACTGTTTGCTGTTTTGTTCAAAATGAGCTTGCAACAGCAGCACGGTGGTACCCAGGCAGCGAGGGACTGGGTCTTATAAGTATGTGTAGCTGCACTCTTTGGGAAGGTAAGTAAAATGTAACTGGGTATGGGGGTGGTCCTGCAGCTGTATGTAAAACTTCAATTTATGGTGTGGACATGCCCTATAATTCAATTTTCAGTTACAATCACAGCTCCCAACCTTGCATTTTCGGTGGGCGTCCCATTTTTTGGGGTCCTTTCCCACTTCCCAGCAACCCCTCCTTCGTTCCCCACCCGCAATTTCCAACTGTTTGCAAAAACAAATTGGCAACACTTGGAAACCGGAAGTGAATCTGCAGCCTTTAGGTCCCTGCAGTACAGTCGGCTAGAGGCTCATTTCCTGCCTCTGGGGGCGGAGTTAGTCAGAATAGAGATGCTGGGGATATATGAAAAGGAAGAACTCACCTGCAAACTGAACACATGGTTAGTACTACAGGGAGAGTTTGGATTCTGCTTGTAACACTGCCAGTGTCCATCTGGGGTTGTTCTCAGCACAGGCAACTTATTAACCTTCCCCTCACTGAAGGGCATGGTACTGCAAACAAACATAAGGGCAGGGGGTCAGTTAGGGTGCAGGGGGGTCAGTGAGGGTGCCTGTTTTACAGCTCATTGCAACAAACATCTGGGGGGTTTCAGTAACCTCTCTGGCTTCTTTCCACCAGCCCTCCTCCAGTTCCATGTGCCAGCGTTACCAGCCCCCCAGTTGATTTCCCAGTGTTATCAAGCCCTCCAGTTCATTTTCCCAGTGTTCTCAGAAGCCCCTCAGTTCATTTCCCAGTGTTAATCAAGCCCCCCAGTTCATTTACCAGTGTTATCAAAGCCTTTCAATTCATTAGACAGAGTAGTCAGCTCAACAATGTAAAATGTAAAAATCGGTGCGGGCCACACACACCTTTTATTTGTCCCTCTTTGACTTTACAAATGTTGGAGGACACTTCAATTGCAAGATTTTCAATGGAACGGCTGTTGGAATGAAACTCACCAGCCATGTTTTTCTTTTTATGTACCAGGCCTTAGTATGATCTTTTGAAAACAAGCTACATTTTAAGCTAACATGTGCAGTGTCAGTCAGGAACCTTGCGGCCTAACAGAGAATTTTTCCAGGTGCCCATTTATTCCTTGCTTATTGTACTCAGGATATGCTTGTATGAGATACTTGAATATGTAACTTTGCAAAATGCTCCTTGTGTCACCTTCCCCAAAAGCCTGTCCCGATGTTGGCCAATAGTTTGACAGCGCCAAAAAATTAATATGAGGTAATAAAGAGGACACCCTCACCAATAATTTAGAAACAGCTTTAAGGCCAGTCAAATACACAATTACCTTAACAAAAGCTTCTATTATTACTTACACACAACCGTTAGCTTCTCTTCCCTGCTTTGTCTCTGTAAATCAAAGCAGATTGTCTACTTTTTAGCAATGATCTTCTGTGATTTACAAGCTGGGCTGGTCAGCGAACAAACTACTGGTATCCTTGCTGAAAAACAGCTTTGGAATCGATTTGTCACTCTTGGATTTATACACAACCCTGGCTGATCCATTCATAAGTTAATCAGGTCGTTATTTATCTGCCCATGTATGACAGCTACAAAAGATGCAGCTAACATTCAGAACAATAGTGGAAAACTTTGCAGAAATTTTTAATACCAGTTGGGCTGGTGGTAAAGTCAGCCATAGGTGACTGGCTTCACGTGCCCCTATTTGCTTTATTTTTACTCTCTATTACTTACTAATACTATAATGATAAGACAGGAGAGCAATCAAGGCTCTGGCTGCATCATCTGTATGTTTTCCATCCTTCCATTCCCAAAGTTGCCTTTATTTGTTGTATGACTGAACCGAATTGTCATTTTTTCTATATGTATAGTGACATCTTGTGGTTTTCATTTATATACTAACAGTCCTCCTGTTTATCTAAAAACATTTTTATATTGGCACTGTACAAAATTAAGTTTTTTTTGTTTTTTTTTTTTTAATTCCCGTATCATATTTAAATAAATGATTTTAATGCACTTTTTTGACTAGCAGTTTTAGAGTCCTGCATCGTGGTCGGTTACCCATTTGCGGGTTGGGTTCGGGTACCCAGGCTGAGATTGAATTGGTTGCAGGTCGGGTTCGGGTAAAGATAACCGCGGGTCAGGTAGAAGGATTCCAGTCTTTGTCTATGAGAGTATTGTCCATACATTGTTATCAGTCCCAGACAATGTTTCAGTGTATATAGCACCTTACACTAAATCACACTATGCAAATGGGCAAATATTTTGTCTAGAAAAAGCGTATCAGCCTCTTACTGTGTTTTTGGCTGGTAAATATTGAGCAACAGCTCTATGGCCATTATTTCGATAAAGTTGCTAATTTTGCCCCAACCCAACAGGATGTTTATTTCAAAATGTTAAATAAGGTCTGGATTGGTTGGGGCAAATTATGCACCATTTAAACAAGAGAACGTTATTGAACCCCCTGTTAGAATGGGTTATAAGTGATGGCAGTTAAGGAGAGGAATCACTGACAGCTATGTAAACTTTAACCTTGTTAGGTGCCTGGTAGATTTAGCATAAGAGAACTGGGTAAAAAAGCGATTAATGCTAGCGTACGGGCCAGTCAAGGGTTACACTTCGGATACCTTCGTTTTAACTAGGCGAGCAGCCAAAAGTTAACAAGTCTCCCATTGAACAAGTAACAAACATCTAGCTGCACCTGTACCTAATGCATGGATCAGAGCAACATGTCTGCATGTAAACAGATGAAGTGATTCATTGGTCCTTTGTAAATCCTTCTGGCTATATGATCTATGGGATGTGGGTGATTCTGTTATCTAGTGATGATAATAACTAACTCACCTTGATAGAGGTTGAAGCTATAACTACAGTAGGTAATATTATATAAGTTGTACACCATCTTTATATATATAAGTGTACCTCTATACAGGATCTCCTACCTTTGGGGCCTAAATTGGGTTTGAATATTTAACTCCCACATTCCACTAAAGCACTTACAATATCAAAGGCATGCCAGAGAATGCTGGGAGTTGTTGTTTTCAGCATTTGGATGCCTGCAAGTATGAAAACCCCCTTAAGATTATTAGTGGTATGGTACGTTTGTTTCTATGAACATTTTGGTATATGAACTAAAAACATTTATTTTACTTTTAGTTTTTTTTTTTTAACTTCTTGTACAAATTGTAGAGAAAGACTAAAAGCGGTTCGGTTTTTCGTGTCCAAATCTGTGCAGGTCGGGTCGCATAAAAATGAATGGAAAGGCGGGTCGAGTGCAGGTATGGATTTTTCCGGATAGGGTTGGTGTGCAAGCCTGGAAAAGATTCGAATTTGTAGGTTAAGTTATAATAAATGAATTACAGACAAATTTGTTTGTCTGAATCAGAAGGCAATCTTTTTTAACATAAATACCATTCTCCTGATTCTGTATTGTTTTGAGGCATTAGTTGCCCTTTAAATGAAACGTAATCTCATACAGTACACAAAAAAACCAAAACAGAATAAAAAAAAAAAAAACAACCATTACACGCACCTTCCAACTCACAAAACAGCAAAAAAACCATGTTCAAAAACCCCAAACCCAAACAATATCCAAAAAGAAACACACAACCAACACATAGCATAAAACATACACCCTAAACAAACCCACCCACCAACAAACCACTACAGCCCAAAACACACTCAACCAAAAAAAAAAAACCAAAATAAAAAAAAAAAAATAAAACCCCCAAAAACCAATTAAATACCAACGCACAAAAAAAATAAGCTAAATCCCCCACAACCAAAACAACCACAAAAAAAAACCCCCCCAATCCTTGGCGTTCCAGATGTTTGGAACCACAACCCCACATGCTTTATTAACAGTAATAACCCCCCCCCCCCCATTCAGTGTTAACTTGCCAGGGACAATCCTTCTCAGTAATCCGTCGCCACTCGCTCCGCATCCTCTGTTCTGCCGCTGATGTCACTACTCATGCTCGAAGCCGAAGATCAGAGGATGTGCATACAGAGAGTTTCGGTTTTTAAGGCTATTTTTAAAAGCCTGAAAAACCTTAGTTTTACCGAGTATATACGGTAATAAAACATTAGTCCAATATTAAGAAAACAGGTAGTGTGCAGCAAGAACATTTTGCATTGCCAAGTTAACCACAGATAGATCATAGGTTAGAAAGATAGGCCAAGTAAGGTTCTATATGTTATATTGCTTGCTGTTTCTTGGCTGCTTTGGCCAACAATTTGCTAATGTCTGTAACTGAAAGAGCATTAAAATAATGGAGCCAAGAAACAGACATGAAAAGTAATTATTACTTTGTGAGTCTATTAGTACAAAGTGTTTATATTCATGATTAATGCCAAGTACTGGCTGACCTTATGTAACTACTTCCTGAGCATAAGCTGAGCTTATTTATGCTCCAAAAGTATAGAAAATGTTTAACAATTTGCCCCCATTCCCTGTACAGAGAGAACTGAGTGACGATTTAGCCACTGATTGCTGTTTGAAATTATTGAATACTCAGGCTAATTTACAGTACATTTTAAAGGGTAAATCCACCCTTAATTCTATTTTTAATATAGCCTCTCCCCTGGTCCCCCTGCCCCAACCGCATGATTTTTATTTTAGACAGTGCCCCAAACTTTTACTTACCCTCCCCTCTTTCCTTCGCCGCTCGCCGGCCCGCTGCTGCGAGAATGCAAGGCAGAGGGGCGGGACCGGCAGTCGCGTCTGTGATTCGGCTGAGCGGCAGCCAATCACGGACGCGGCTGCCGGTCATTCAGTGTCAGCGGAGGAAAGAGGGGAGGTAAGTAAAGAGTTTGGGGAGCTTTTTTAAAATAAAATCATGCGGTTGGGGCTGGGAGACCAGGGGGATTACTATATTAAAGGGGATTATGTTAGGGGGAGGGAATCCGGAGAGGGAGGGGGAGAGAAGGGCTGCAGTACGCATGCCAAACTTCTCCGGAGGCCAGGTAGGAGGCAGAGTCCTATATGGACTCTGCTTCCTCCTGGTGGGGCAGTTTTTGGGACTTTGGGGGGGGACTACAGGAGACCTTATGAGCTGGGATGTGAGGTAAGGATTACACTACACTACATGATGGGGCCAGTAGTTGGGGGATTATAGTTTTGGGGGTGGACATGCCCTTTAACTTCAGTTCTTGATTGGGCCCACGGGCCCCTTCCAAGGTCAGTCTTTTCAGCCAATGGGAGGGGCTTCTGAGTACGCCTACTTGCTGGTTTCCAGAGTGGTGCAGCCTCTGGTATATCTCCCTATTAATTAAAGTTCAATGCAAATGCATATGTTTTTAAGGGGGGAAAAGCAGGATTTTCCCTCCTAATGACCTTAAAGGAGAATTATATTTACCTCCTCTATGCACGCTCTCTATCAAGGGTGATTACCTAAGCCGCTAAGTCTGTTTCCACTTATTCTGTTATACTTACACAGTGCTGCTGCGCTAAGCTTTGACCCCACATCTACATCGGCGACGAGGCCAATAGGGCGATACGCTCTGCAAGGAGCAAGTCTTCCTATTGGACCCATCGCGGAAGCAGACGAGGGAGCGGAGCAGCGCTGTGTAAGTATAACACGCATAAGTGCAAACAGCCCTGGGGTAGAGAACATGCATATAAGAAGAGGAGCAGGGAGGAGGTAAGTATAATTACTAATTACTTACCAGCATTTTGTCTGTGCATAAATAAATGCTTCTGAAATAAGTGACTTCCTGTTTGCAGGACCACTAATAGAGACTCAGCACCTGGGTTGATTCAGTTGCTCAGTAGAGATCTGAGCATGTTTGACTTATCCAACAGCCAATCAGTAGAAATTACTGTTAGGAACATTCCAAGGTAGTGTGCATTCTGGGAAGAAGAATGACCGTAACAGAACTAAGAACAACAAAAATGAAATCAACAAATGAAAGGAAATGAAATCAACAGTTATTTTTTTTTAATGGAGTGAAATATGTAGAATAACTAGATATGTGTAATATAAACTAATGATTTTTTTAAAATGATAATTTCCACTGAACTTTAACTTTAAAGAGTTATAATCTATTTTTTTTTTTGATATATTTCAACTTTTTTTGTTACTATACAACATGTCTCAAATGATCTGGAACTGTACAATTTTATTATAAGATATATATAAGATAATCGTTAAAATGTGGAAAAAATAGTGTAAGCAAATTTCCATTTTTGTTTCTGATATAGTCTAATGTTAATGTGTAAGCTGACATTATGGTAGTTATGGAATGGATTTATACATTTATACATTATTTAGTATGCTTCTTAATGACAACAGTTCTGTTTGTCTAAGCACCACATGTGCATTGTGTGTGCTACCTTCTTCCTTTTGTAGACAGATGACAGCACATTCATTAAAGGGGAACTGTGGTCTCCAAAGAAGTTGGGTTTAAATGAAAGGCCAGTTTCCTACCTTTAAAAAGAGCCATCAACCACCTCTCTACGTGCTCCACAGCCCAAGATATAAAGAAATGACTGACCAGATAGTTAATGGGTGGGAGGCTGACATGTGACATTCCTAAGGCTTCTCCTGGTCAGTGCCGCCAGACTCCCTCATGTGTGAGGGAGACAGGAAGTCCCTCCTCCTCTCTGCTGTGTAGACCTGCATCTGCAGAGAAGGTAAGGGAATCTACAGCCCTTCTCTCTCTACTAGTGAAACAGCCTTTTCAGGCAGAGTTACTCTGCCTGAAAAGGCGTTTCCACAGAGTTTTCGGGTGGGGGGGGGGTGTGGTAGAGGTGTTAGAGTGACCCAGAGCCACCTGTAGCGGGTGGGGCCTAGCACCTACGAGTGGGCGGGGCCACGGCACCTGCAAGTGGGCGGGCCACGGCACCCGCAAGTGGACGAGGCCACAGCACCCGCAAGTGGGCAGGGCCACATGGGGCTGTAAGGGAATGGGCCAAGGGGGTCTGAACTGGAGGGACCATGGGGTCCATGAGTGGGAGACCAGGGGGACTGCAAAGGGAGGAACACGGGCAGATTGACTGACAGTTTTCAGCAGGAAGCAGGAAGGCGCAGGGGACCTGGTGATGCTGCTGCCATATCACAACCAAAATTTAAATATCTATATCTTACATATAACTATGTAATAACAATGGAAATAAATTGCAAAATATTCTCAGGAGAGCAATTCTATCAATTTACCTAAGTCATTTTGGACCACAGTTCTTCTTTAATCAACCTCCAGTTCATTACACAGCTTAATCAGCCCTCCAGTCATTCACAGCTTAATCAGCCCTCCAGTTCATTACCCAGCTTAATCAGCTTCCATTCATTACCCTGCGTTACCAGCCCTCCAGTTCATAAGCCAATGTAGTCAGCCATCCAGTTCATTATCCAGTGTAAGACAGTCCTCCAAGTCATTACCCAGTGTAGTCAGCCCTCCAGTTCATTAGTCAGCATTATCGGCCCTCCAGTTCATTACCCAGCCTAATCAGCCTTTAAGTACATTACCCACTTTAGCACCCTCCAGTTCATTACTAAGCTTAATCAGCCCTCCAGTTGATTATCCAGTCTTATCAGCCCTCATGTTCATTATACAGCTTATCAGCCCTCCATTCATTACCTTGTGTTACCAGCCCTCAGTTCACAAGCCAGTGTAGTCAGCTCTCCAGTTCATTATCCAGTGTTAGTCAGCCCTCCAGTTCATTAGCAGTGTTATCAGCCCTCCAGTTCATTAGCCAGCGTTACGGCCCTCCAGTTCATTACCCAGCTTAATCATCCTTCCAGTTCATTACCCAGCTTAATCAGCTCTCCAATTCATTTGCCAGCTTAATAATTCTCCAGTTTCATTAGCCATGTGTAGTCAACAATGTAAAATGGCAGAAGTGGTCTTTAAAAGGGCATTTCCTCAAAAGGGGGTGGCATAGGCATGGCCAAAAACCCACACACCTTCATTTGTCCCTCATGGGACTTTCCAAATGTTGTGAGCTATGCCATAACAGAGGACTATGGATAGCAGCAGGTGGAGCTGCAGTAAAAAATATACACCTTTATATGGGTATAGATATTTATGCTATATTTTGAAAACTACAACCAGCATTCCCTGTCTGTACTGTGCTGTTGTACAGTGCTTGGAGTTTTAAATGGCAATCATATGGAGGTCCACATACCTGCTGTAGTTATAACTTACCTCATCAAGTGGTAGATTGTTATTCATCATCACTAGAATCATCCACATGCCAAATATCATTATGGCCAAAAGGATTTACAAAGACCAATGTAATCACATGTGATCTGTTTCCATGCAGACACTTGCTCTGATCTCCTGTATAGATGCATGTGCAGATAGAAGTTTGCTACTTTGTTCTGTTGGAGATTGTTTTATCTGCTGGAAGACAGTCCCACAGTTTTACCATTCTCACAGTAGGGAAACCTTCCCTAACCTGAAGATGAAACTTCTTTCCTTCCAATCTTAAAGGATGTCCACGTGTCTTCTGATATGACCTATTAGGGAACAATGCACCAGAGAGTTTATTGTATGACCCATTAATATATTTGTATAAAGTGATCATATCCCCACACAAACGTCACTTCTCTAATGTTAACAGCTGTAACTTGTCTAATCTGCCTGCATAGCCAAGCCTCTTCATTCCCTATATTATTTTAATTTCCCTTCTCTGAACTGCTTTCAACTAACCTGTGTGCTGCCCTCTGGTGGCGAATCGAGTGAATTAAGTTAATTGCACACCTTCCAAATATCACAGATTATTCAGGGCAGTACAATGCTCTACTGTACTTCATTTTGTTTTGTTGTTGCTGTGAGCTGTCAATCGTAAGGTGCAGCAGACCATGTTATGTAACAATGTCATTTGACCACACACTCGGTCACCTCCTCTCACTTGTGGTTCACCCAGAGTCAGGATTGAGAGGTAACATGGCCAATCCAAGATAAGTCTCTTGTACTGAAGGTTGGGCAGGAAGCTACTCATGGAGATCACAGTCAGCTAAGGAGTGTAGTTTCCCATTGCAGGGTGCTGATAGGCACCCGTGAGTGGGCGTGGCCACACGGGGCTGTAAGATAATGGGCCATGGGGGACCTGCAACTGGAGGGACCATGGGGTCCATGAGTAGGAGGGACCAGGGGGGCTGCAAAGGGGAGGAGGAGACACAGGAGAGATTGACTGAGAGTTTCAGAGCAGGAAGTGCAGGGGACCTGGTGATGCTGCTGCCATATCACACACAAAAATGTAAATATCTTCAAAACTATGCAAAATAAACAATGGAAATACATTGCAAAAATTCTCAGGCGAGCAATTCCTATCACTAAAGGGGATGTTGATGCGACACGCACTAAAGGGGATGTTGATGCGATAGGCACTAAAGGGGAAGTTGATGAGATAGGCACTAAAGGGGAAGTTGATGCGATATACACTAAAGGGGAAATTGATGCGTTATGTGCTAAAGGAGAACTTGATGCAATAGGCGCTAAAGGGGAAGTTGATGCGATAGGTGGTAAAGGGGAAGCTGATGCGACACGTGCTAAAGGGGAAGTTGATGTGACACGTGCTAAAGGAGAAGTTGATGCGATATGCACTAAAGGGGAAATTGATGCAATACACTCTAAAAAAGTTGATGCAGGGCCGTCTCGCTAATGAGCCACATTGAGACAAAGTAGCAGAGCGGCACTTTGCATCTGTGGCTCAAAAGCGGCATCTCAAAATGTAAAAAAAAAAAAAACAACGATGTTACCTGCGCTGGGTGGAGAGGGAGGAAGCGCCACATGTGGGAGGCGGAGCTTCCTTAAGGACCCTTCACTGTGGACCCTTCCTGAACAGTTCATCTCTGTAAGTGCCTGAACATCCTGAACAGTTCATCTCTGTAAGTGCCCGGCACGCACGCACTGGTCCGGACTGCCTCTGTGACTGCCTGGTTATTTAAATTGTCTGAGGAGTGAGGACCTCAGACAATTTAAATAACCAGGCAGTCGCAGAGGCAGTCCGACCAGTGCGTGCGTGCCGGCACTTACAGGACTGAGGATCCAGTCATTAAAGTCCCGAGACCCCTGGAAGAACAAGGAACCGAACTGTGAACCCTCCAGTTCCCACAGCAGCACCGAGCAACTGGCAGGAATGGGGCATACACTGGCCAGTTATTCACACTGTACAGATCGATGCCTTGGGTAGCTGCGCCCCCTATTGGACCTATTTAGATTTACACTGGAAAACTTCCAGTTCAGATTCACAGTGCAGACTTGGCAACCTCCATATATCCACTGTAATTATATACTTTCCAGATATACTATAGATAGATATAGATAGATAGATAGATAGATAGATAGATAGATGATAGATAGATAGATAGATAGATAGATATAGATAGATATAGCTGAGAAGGTCTAAGACAAGGACCGAAACGTCGCTAGTTTGTTCGTTGCACATGAAATAAAGTTTGAACAATTTTTTCACAAGTCCTGTGAGTGCTCTGCATCTTTATACAAGGTTGGATACTCAAGGATCTACAGCAGCACCCAGGCCCTATATCGTTGGAAGGTAGAGTGCACACTATTACTCTATTGTGATAGATAGATAGTATAGATAGATAGATAGATAGATAGATGATAGATAGAATAGATGAGATAGATGATAGATAGATAGATAGATAGATAGATAGATAGATAGTAGATGAGATAGATGAGATATAGATGATAGATAGATAATAGATATGATAGATAATGATAGATAGTGGTGATAGATAGATAGATATAGATAGATGGCAGAGTTAGACATGATAGATAGATAGACAGACAGACAGACAGATGATAGATAGATGATAATAGATGATAGAGATAGTAGATAGCCCAAGATATAAAAGAAGACTAGCGGTGAATGGTGGGAGGCTGACATGTGACATTCCTAAGGCTTCTCCTGCACAGTGACGCCAGATTAGTGCCTTAGTGTGTGAGGGAGACAGGAAGTCCCTCCCTCTCTGCTGTGTGAAGGACCTGCATCTGCAGAGAAGGTAAGGGAATCTACAGCTCTTCTCTCTCACTATGTGAAAACAGCCTTTTCAGGCAGAGTTTTCACTCTGCCTGAAAAGGCTGTTTCCACAGAGTTTTCGTGTGGGGGTTGGTAGGGGGGTGTCACAGTGGGCCCAGCCCCTGTGAACTTGTGCTGTGTATGATGGGGGTAGTTGTGTTTTTTGGTGGAGGACTTTTGTTCGTTATTATTTTTTGTTGCAGATCTAGGTGGGATTGGTTTGGGTGTGGGTAATGTAAGTGAATTTTATATTATTATAATTATTGATATTGTTTACCTATAGCCCCACCTCCCCCTTTTTTTACAAGAAAAAAATAGAAAAGCATGCGTCAATCTATACCTACCTCCCTGGGTGGTCTTTAGCACAAGTGGTGAGCTGTCAAAGTTACATTTTGCTGCAGCTTAATGCTAGCTTCGTGTCCCAAGCATAGTTCTACTGTATTCAGGCATGCACAGAGGAATGAGTAGTCAGCCATAGCAAAAGCATGACATTGATAGCTCACTATCCAGGGAGGTAGGAAAATGTTTTTCTACTCATCGAAAAAGGACTTTTGTTTCCTTTTCACTAGAGATGGGTCAAACTGCTAAAATCCATTTCGCCCCCAGATTCGCAGATTTTTTTAAAACTTTGAAAATTCGCAAAAAAAACATAAAAGTCAATGGAGAAAGAAATCTGCGCATATCCACCAAATATAAGGGAAAATAGCAATGGTAACTTACTGTACACATGGCTCTGGACCTGGGAATCGCGAGATCGCACTTTTTTTTCGAGATTTCGATTGTATTTTGAGCCGCATTCCATATTTTCGAGTTTTTGAAAAATTTGTAAAAATTTTTTTACAGTAACCTACTCAAATGGATCTGGGACCTCGGAAATGGTCTGGGGAACAGACCAATCTGATAACTGGTTAGTATACCAATCAGATTCTTTCTGAAATAAGTTAATGATCCAGTCAGATTTGCTTACAAATAAAGGAGAAGTTTTAAAAACCCTCCAGCTTAAGCCCGTTGTTTGCAGTGTTTTTAGGACTGCGGCACCAGCTTAAAGGCCACTGACGTGGAGCTCCACTAAAGGAGGGGGTAGGTGAATGCTCCTCTTTATTCTATAGGTTATGGAGCGCTAAATTTGAGGATCATCGATTCAATCGTTCGATAATTATCGAAAATTCAATAATCATTAAAGTTTGGAAGTTCAAAATCTGGAATAGTTCGGGCCCATTCAAACTGTTAAAGCTCAGGTTCAAAATCGGGTCTAGTCCATCTCTAGTCATGAACTCCTACTGTGCTTGTTCAGAAATCCTACCCCCTTCAGAAATCATGCACTTGCCCTGGATTTGAAGCATCAATGGGCATCAGGCACGTACAGCACCAGAAGTGCACTATAATGGAGGGGCTACATAGCACGGCTGGTGCTTCGTTTTGGCCCTCCAGAATGGTTTATTAATTAATGAATGTTCAGCATAAATGTACTGCCCGGTCATACTTATTGATAAATCACATATCGCTAAATCACATGTTTTTAAATAGGGCCCTCAGACCTCTAAAAGGTCTAACACTAAATTTGTCCAAAAAACTTATAGGAGGGGTTAGAGGACTTTTGGGTTCCAAATTGTGGGAATACAGGAGGGGTAACAACAGTGCTAGCCCACCACACTAAAATTCACATACCAAAAGCTCAAAAAGCAGAAAAAATCCTACACTGTCAGGTCTCCACTAAACTCACTTTAAACACCTGACAAAATGGCGCTGTCTAGCTGCCTTATACCAAGGGGGTGGCACGGATACAAATAGCTGCCATTGTTGAAATTGATAGATGTAGTTTTGTTTGATTCCAGAAAGTGGAATTCCGGAAAATCCACGAGTTCTGCGATTCGCAGATATCAGAAATCCACCGTGGAACCGGTTTTGGATCTGCGATCCGGTCCATATCTAGCTATAGTATACCAATCAGATTATTTCTGAAAGAATCTGATTTGATCCAATCAGAATTGGTTACAATCAGATTCTTTCAGAAAGAATCTAATTGGTTGCTTTCTGGAAGAACTTTCTAAAATTTTCGAACTCAGCTATTCACGGATCCGGTTTTGGATTGCGAACCGGCCATTCTTCTCACAATGAAACATTAGCCACATTTTAATGAATGCATTAATTAACAACATTGGGAAAACAACATTGCCAAAAAGCACGACTTTAGAAAGTTTTTTATTAATTAAAATCACACTGCTTAAATTATATAGTCCCATTGTGCACGAAGGAGCTCGATTTGCATTGGTGTCGCGTGTCCAATTGCATTATCCACTTCTGTAAGTTATTGGTTTGCATGAGTACACAACTTTTTGTGTGGATTAAAGGGTATGTCCACCTGAAATACTTTTTTATATGTCATTCCCCCTGTCCCCCAGCCCCAAATGCTCTATTTCTTTTATTAGAAAAGCCCCAAACTTTACTTACCTCCCCTTTTCCTCCGCCACGCTGCCGGCCCTCTGCTTGCGAGAAAATGCAAGCAGAGGGGCGGGACTGGCAGTAGCGTCGTGATTGGCTGAGCGGCAGCCAATCACGGACGCGGCTGCCAGGAGTTCATTGGGCGGAGGAAAAGAGGGGAGGTAAGTAAAGTTTGGGGCACTTTCAAATAAAATAAATAGAGCGGTTGGGGCTGGGGGGACAGGGGGAATGTTACATATAAAGGGATTTACACTAGGGGGAGGAATCCTAATCGGAGGGAGAGGAGGGAGAGGGAGATGGAGGGAGGGGAGAAGGGCTGCAGTACGCATGCCAAACCTCCCGGAGGCCAGGTAGGAGGCAGAGGGTGGGGCAGTTTTTGGGACTTTGGGGGGGACTACAGGAGAACCATATGGAGCTGGGATGTGAGGTAAGTATTAAAACTACACTACATGATGGGGCCAGTAGTGGGGGGGATTATAGTTTTGGGGTGGACATGCCCTTTAAATGTGTGCCAATAACACGGATATCACCTGGAGTGCAGCTCACATGATTATCACACAACCGCAGTGCATTGCACAAACCCTGCATGTGCTGCTGTGCATGATAGTGGGACCTAGCCCTAAAGGTTTAGTAATATATCAGGCACCTATATAGCTTAAGGTGAGGTGGGCCAAAAGGAGCTAAAAGCCCTCCACAGAACATAAAAATGGAACAAAAGCCTCCTTATAACAGAATCTTATAAGGTATCTTACAGTTTTATGCTATATGAATAGCAATGCCCACAAAAATCTAAGAAACAAGGAGTATTTTCTCACTTCCAGGTATCCTAGAGTAAGGGACGAGATATGCAAAATTTCTCCTTTAGTCCTATGGCTAAAGCATGTGTCAAGAGCCGCTGGCTTATTAACATGCAATACAGCCTATATATATAGCCAATCATCTGACCTGCAGTGATGACACGTTAGATCTCGTCAGTGCAAGATACAGATTCATGGCTCTATGGGGGTAGGACTTGGGCACACAATATACCAGGCAGCTATATAGCTTTAGGTGAAGAGCAAAATGCCTCCACCGAACATAAAAAAGAACAAAGCTTTATAATGGAAGGTATCTTGTAGTCCATTAGATTAAATCGTAAGTATCATCAAATATGCTAAAAACCTACCGTTGCATATAATGCAGAGTAAATACTTAGGGGAGCGTGTTTAGATGGGAAAGATCTCTGCTTTTTCAATCACTTCAGGATCCCCAGTACAGATATTTGCATTGTGATAAACTGATGATGAATGAGGCAGTCTGATCCAGTGTAGTTGGTTTACACAACAGCAGGAAATAGGGAGTAAGGTTACCTGTTACTATCTGACCTGCATTTACGAAAATGTCAGTTGCAAATAGTCCAAATGCAAAAACACCTATAAATGAAAAAAAATAATCATTAAAACCTCAAGAAAGGAGTTTGTAAAACTATCTATTTTTAGCTGTAACTTAAAATTTTTTGCTAAAAACAAGTGTACCAATATTAATAGCATCTATATTTTTAAGTTCTGTTTTTTTATTCTTTCATTACACATGGTCTATGATTGGGGACACACAAATGGTCCTTAATTTGCCACAGGTTGGCACACCTGATATAGAGCCATACAACCCTGGTCTCAAAGCTTTCAACTTAATTATACTCTGAATCAGAGATGTTTTTTTATTATACACTGTAGACCGTGTATAATTTTATCCAAGTGTATATAAATCTCTGCAAAGTGCTAAAACCTCAGTATGAAAAAGTTTGATAGCTGCAGCAAAACTTCAATGTTATTTGTTAGTATGCTATATACAGTATATTGATTTAGCCCTGTCCTAGAATGAACATATTTGATTTGTTCCTGCCTAAAGGGATTCTTGCCTACTACATCCGGCATTGAGTCTATGGCAGTTTGCCAGGCACCAGTCCAAGCTTAGAGAGAATTCAAGGTCATAATAAGATATAAAACTAGATGCATGCTAACAAACGTGACATGCACAACAAAAAGGGTGCAATCGAGATAAAATACATTTGTCTAGATAAATCAATACATTATTTGCTATCTAAAACAAATAAAACTGTTAGCCACCATGCCTGAAGTTGAGAACTAATGATTCTCTAAAGCTTACAAATACACAACTTGTCTTGTTATTTTTAAGAGTAATTAAGTGTTACTTTAAATACCCTTTCTCTGTTGTTTTTTAGGAGAGATTTAACTTGCTTATGTTCCTTTAAATTCTAACCCCACTCTCTTTGTTAAACTTCACAGTGGCATCCAAATGGTAATTGGTTCTCCATTGACTCCATTGAATGAATAAGGGTCATTTAGGATATAAAAGGTATATAGTCAGGGTACTACATTACTATGTATAGATATTCATACATGATAATGGCGTAGTGTTCACATTTCTAATAATATGTACATTAGGAACTTTAAACACTTCACCGTTAATGGAAGGTTTTGAAAATCCTTTATGAAGGAAAGTCTTAGTATTTGGAAGGTACTAAAAGTAGTCCTATGCTGCATTCGACTACAGTTTCTTTGTTCTTTCCTTTGCCTTTGTTATAGAAACTGCTGTGTTTAGGAAAAGTTTTGGGTCATGTTGCGAGGATGATACCTTGTGGGATGGGTGGAAACTACGTAGTGCAGGTGGCGAGTCAAACATCAGAACTGTATTAATAAATATTTGAATTTTCCTATTAATTATCTTAAATCTTAAAATAAAAACAATGTTAAGTCTTACCTACAAAGCGGATAATCTCCTGATAATGGATTCAGGTAACAGCATTCCCTGTCAAAATCATTTTTTCATGAACAATCAAATTTTCTCTAGTAGACTTTATGAAGTATGTGGTTATCTCACCAATAAAAATCTACAATAGACAGATATATTTGTTAATATATAGCACAGCTGCTGACAATATATGCAAATCTAAGCGGCAGAGAATATCTTGCTTAAGAACCATTTATTTATTGCACACACACATATATAGCTTGTATTAGCTCATGACAAAAGGGGATATGCAATTATTGCATTTCAATTCTGAAAAGCCCAGGCAGATAAAATTGTTGATCGATTTTATTGACAGTAATTTGAAGCACAAGCTTTAAAGTACAGGCTAATGTGGCTTGTATGGTCTGCAGGTATTTTGCAGCTAACCGTAATTTAATGAGTTTTGCAAGAGGTTTTTAATGGTAATAATTTACCAATTTTAATGTAATACTGAACAATATTTGTTTTACAAAATTCTGTTAAAAGTGTGAATAAAGATGGGTTAGCCTTTTAGTTTGCAAAATGTTTTCAATGGTAACTGAATAATTAAAGTATGTAAAGTAATACTGAACATATTTTATTGTATCAGGGTTGTTCAATAAACGTCTATTGTTCAAATTGGTGCTAAATTTGCTCCAGCCAATCAGAGCTTATTAACAAAACTATGAACTTATTTACTATTTAACTTATTTTGAAAGCTACATTTGATTGGTGAGGTAAAATTACACCATTTAATGATAAGAACTTTTATTGAATAACCCTTTATATCTATTACAAAATTTAAAAAAAAATGTAAATGGTGGGCAATCAATATATTGCTGCACCTGTGTGGATCATCTAACTTTCTCTGGATCCTGTTAGGCAGGAAATGTGGGTATTGCTGAGTAGGTTGGACTAGATGACGTATGTCTTTATTCAAAGGGGTGTGGTTAGCATTTGTACTGTAGTTTTTACCAAACAATGGCATTTTTTTCCCACAGGCTAAAGCTCTATAGAAAATTGACTTCTTAGTTACAGTTCTACCTGAAGTAGAGTAAGAAGGAACATGAAAGTAACTGAGTGTCTAATTTTAGTCACTTAACTTTTTACACTGGTATATGTCTGCTCAAATGAATTTCCTTATACAAAAAATATAGGGTTTGTCCACCTCCAAATGTCACCTTTAAGTAAACCCCAAAAACCCAGATCTCACTAAGTTAAAAAAGTTACTCCACTATTCCTAACTTACCAATACTCTTTGCTCTGCCGATTTCCGTGCCTTTTATTCGTGGCCCCTGAACAGCAGCAGCAGAAGGGGCTGGACCGGTAGTATCGTTAGCAGTGGCAAAACTATAGGGCTCGGGAGTAAGAGGTTCCACAATCCCCTTCCCACAGTTTTTAAACAGCTGATCATGCATATACAGTAAAGATAGCCACGGTCAGTGTTTAAAATTTCCGCAGGTTCAGCTATGGTCTTTCAAATGACTGATCGCACATATTTTTACTGCATATGCACGATCAGCTATATAAAATTATTAAAAATATAATACATAAATAATAAAAAGTTTCACAATATGGAGCGTATTTATTTAGCCAAAGCAGCAAATTTATGCATGATGAGGCATCTACTTAATAAATTCTAATGGCTTCCTGGTTTGTTAACTTTTAGTGACATCAGCATCTCCCTATAGAATTTCCTTTGGATGTTCATATATCTACAAAACAAGAATTAATTTAATAAGTCTAAAAATTCAGCAGACAATGATCTAAATTGTTACTGTATAACAAGTAAGATAACACGTGAAAGTGTTAGTTTACTACAGTGTGTAGTATAGGTAGTGTTAGTGTATAAAAATTAATTATGTCAATAAATACTCATTTCATTTTTGCTGCATCTGGGGAAGACAACAAATGGATGCATTTTCAATACTAATACACTGATATTAAAAATATTGTCTACTTTCCTAAACTCTCCTTTGTCCTGGTACAAACAATCTTTATTTAGCTGTTTTGTTCACATTACATTTGTGGCTATTTACATATAGGTCCTTATTTCGTTTTATTCATGTCTAATCTCCTGTTTTCTATTGATCATCAAACATTGAAATGAGTCAAATAAACACTGTATGTCCCATAGAAAAGCCCACAAAGCAAATAAATAAATTACAATAGTGTTGGGTTGCTGCCAGTACACAGTATAACACCAGAGGCGTATAAAGCTTTATCTTCAGTCCCTGGGTAAGGTTTCATAAGATTTCCATCTTGGCAAAAAAATCCTTGAGTGTTACTTGGAAGGTATCTGTGCACTCAAAGTAGTATGCAAGCAGAACAGTCCCAGCCATAATTACGAGCTGAAAATAAAGGATGGTATGTTACAAGCAGAATAACAGAAGAGCCAGTTCCAATAGACCAGTCCTTCAACCATGCCTTTTTTTCCATTTGAGGTTTGTTACATAAGCCTTTTGGCAAACAGCTTTAATGAATGCTCTAATCGAACTCAGACCTTGCCATCCCTTGCAGAGGGATATGTGCTTTAACAAGACACTCCACCAAAAGGGCAATTCAGTGTCATTAAGGAAAATCAAATCAAGTGTCAATGCATAATGACAAAACAACAGCAAACAAATCCGGAAGTTCATATACAGTTTATCATAAAGCTAAATGTATAACTGAAACAGTTAGCTATGGATGTTAGATCAAGTTTTTTTTACATAACAGAGTTTAAATGTATTAAAAAATGTCATGTCTGGAAAAATAGATGAAATTATAGGGAAAATGTGAAATGCTATAAAATGATCCACTTTCTAACTGTACACATAATAAACCCACTGGCAATAGACTGATACAACACATTGGGTTATCAGTGGAAACTATTGGATTTATAATACAAATAAACATATTTATTACATGATTTGAAAACTAGTAATAATTTTTTGAACTGGATCCCCATGTAATGTGGGTGTACGTACATTGTACAGTGGCCCATTGTATTTACAATCTTCTAAAATCTTGCACTTGATCGCCTTCTACCATACCTCTCAGTAGCTAGGTCATGATGTTACCCCATAATCTTTAATCAGTTTTATAGAGACATTTAGGGCCCCATTATATTTCAAACAAGATCTCATAGGTTCTATTTGCACATTAAACAACCGTCTAGAGGCTGACTAGTCAGATACCTTTACTTGTAAACAGAGGATTAGACTGCAGGATAACTTAAAATTAAGATCATTTCTTTGCAAGTTGACCTGAACGATTATTCAATAGTGAAGGGAAATGTACAATTTACTGTATGAGTATAACTGTACCTGTGTTAAATTCTAGTATTACATTTAATGCCAACCACACATACTGTATGAGATAACTGACCTGTGTTAATTCTAGTATTACATTTAATGCCAACCACACATACTGTATGAGTATAACTGTACCTGTGTTAAATTCTAGTATTAAATTTAATGCCAACCACACATACTGTAGAGTATAACTGTACCTGTGTTAAATTCTAGTATTACATTTAATGCCAACAACAATTAAATGTTACTTAGCTTTCTTATCTAATATGCAGTAGTGGTCTTCCTAAGCCTTCGGACTAATAAAAAAAAACACAACTTAATAACAAAAGAAAGTCTTTGATAATTAGACAAGTTGATTTGACGCACCGGCTTTTAGAAGTCAAGTAGACATTTATTATTTTTTTTAAAGAAAAGCAAGTGTTTTGTCACTTTAAAAACCATCATGAGCTGTACAACTGAAACTGGGAAAAGTGATCTTCTTTATACTATCGGAATTTGGATATCAGAAATGTTAATTCAATACAGCTTTGAAATAGGATGAAACCAGAAGTGTCTTCTGGCAATATCATGTGATGAAACTTAAACCTTAATTGCAAGGAATTTATAAGGTGTCTACTACTTCCACCCCGAGCAGCAAAAACAGGCTCTATTACATAGAAACATGAGTGGAAGGCCCCAGTGGAACTAAAGGTTCATACACACGTGTGTCCAAACTTTGTTTTCGGCTGACGAAGGGCTCGTACACAGCATGCTTGTCTTCGAAGCAAGAGAATACGTACATTAGAGTGTGTAGTTTGAGAAAAAGATGCATAACTGGTGAGGACGCTTAATAAATAGTATACGAAAAGGACCAGTCTCAATGGCAGCAGCAAAAAGATACAATGAAAAGTTTAGAGTAAGAGAAGAAAAACCATGGGCTTTTTCTACCTGATCACAGCCATTGAAGTTAAAGGATACAAATTCTTTTAGATAATTTTGCCCCATAGAATATCTCCATCTACTGTTTTATCTTGATTCAAATGACAGCAATTTTATACAAAATGGCTTTTAAAAAAAGAAAAATTGCCAGCTGGAAGCTGTTAACATCAATTCACACGCAACACTCATAAAGTCAATTAGTATAGTTATGAATCAATGCTAATTTATTATGGATACTAGATTTACTTACAGATGTGCATGTGGCAGTTGGAACAGCAAAATATATTGCAAAAAGCATGCCTAAGCATATATTTAATAAAGAAGTCGGCTGTAAAATTTCTCAATATTACACATTTTATTTCACAATAAAAATACTGTTTTTGACAATTCTGTGGTATTCAGTTAGATCAATGGACTTGAAGTTTGTTCTTGAAGATGTTTCACTAGTTATCCAACTGGCTTTCTCAATTCAGAATGACTTTACAGAAATAAGTACCCTGGAATGTGTCCCAATGAAAATATAACAGAAATGTGTTAGGGACCTCCTAAATCTAAGGTGTTGATTGAATTGTGGCTAACTGACTGGGGTAAGGCATCAAAACAGCATTGTACATGGCAGACAAATGGGATTGAATCCCCCTCCCCCCCCACACAACACCACACACACCTCTATTCAGATTTGGTTTCTTATTTTGACATAAATGGCCTCCTTGGCCAAGTGTTGACATTACAAATCAGCAAAAAGTCTCCAAGAACTAAACTTCAAGTCTAGTTCATCTAACTATAAATCAAAAAAGAAATTACTAGGCACACTACAAATACGTTAAAAAAACCTTTATTATCACTACGAGGGTTATTCCTTTTAAACCAATTAAAAGCAAAAATGCAGTCAATGCTCAATGATAACTTAAGTCAATAGTAATCACAATAGAATGTAGATAGCTATCATATCATGGAGGTACATATAGACATTTTTGGGTACATATGATTAGCTACCAACTCCCATTATTAGTCAATTAGTGAGAAGTCATGAGAGACTATTATAAGGGCGTGAATAGATGTGTTTCGCCCCCCACTATGGGGGCTTCCTCATGTGCCCAGCCAAAATTGAGAGAGCAAGTACCGTATATACTCGAGTATAATTATCCTAAATTTAAAACGAGGTACTATTTTTAACTGATAAACTAGAAAAACTGCTGACTCGAGTATAAACCGAGGGTTGACTTTCTTCCACAGGATGCCCCATAGATAGTTCCACAGACAGTCATAGAAAGTCCAATATACAGCCCCATAGATAGTTCCACAGACAGTTCCATAGAAAGTACAATACCCCGCCCATAGAATCCCATAAACAGCCCCATAGAAAGTCCCATACACAGCCCCATAGAAAGCCCCATACACAGCCCCAAGAAAGTCCAATACACAGCCCCATAGAAAGTCCTACAAGCCCCAGAGAAAGTTCAATACAACCGCCCCAAGAAAGTCCCTAAACAGCACCATAGCAAGTCCCATACACAGCCCTATAGAAAGTCGAGTACACAGCCCATAGAAAGCTCCATACAGCACCCCATAGAAAATACCATACACAGCCCCATAGCAAGTTTATACACAGCTATAGAAAGTTCAATACATGGCCACATAGAAAGTCCCATACACAGCCCCATAGAAATTCCCATTCACAGCCCAGAGAAATTTCAATACACCACACCCATAGAAAGTCCCATACACAGCCCTATAGAAAGTCCAATACACGTGCCCATAGAAAGTCCCATACACAGCCCCATAGAAAGTCCCATACATAACCCATAAAAAGTCCCATACACAGCCCCATAGAAAGTCCCATAGAAAGTTCCACAGACAGTCCCATAGAAAGTGCAATACACCCCCATAGAAAGTGCAATACACGTCCCATAGAAAGTTCCACAGACAGCCCCATTGACTTCTTCCATAGGAAGCCCCATAGATAGTTCCACTGACAGTCCTATAGAAAGTCCCATATACAGCCCCATAGAAAGTCCCATCACCGCCCCATAGGAAATTCCCATACACCGGACCGCCCCATAGAAAGTCCCATACACAGCCCCATAGAAAGTCCCATAAACAGCCCCATAGAAAGTCCCATACATAACCCCATAAAAAGTCCCATATAGTCTAAAGAGATATCATACATGATAATGGCGTAGTGTTCACATTTCTAATAATATGTACATTAGGAACTTTAAAACACTTCACCGTTAATGGAAGGTTTTGAAATATCCTTATGAAGGAAAGTCTTTAGTATTTGGAAGGTACTAAAAGTGTCCTATGCTGCATTCGACTACAGTTTTCTTTGTTCTTTCCTTTGCTTTGTTATAGAAACTGCTGTGTTTAGGAAAAGTTTTGGGTCATGTTGCGAGTATGATACCTTGTGGGATGGGTGGAAACTACAGTAGTGCAGGTGGCGAGTCAAACATCAGAACTGTATTAATAAATATTTGAATTTTCCTATTAATTATCTTTAATCTTAAAGTAAAAACAATGTAGTCTTACCTACAAAGCGGATAATTCTCCTGATTAATGGATTCAGGTAACAGCTCCCCTGTCAAAATCATTTTTTCATGAACAATCAAATTTTCTCTAGTAGACTTTATGAAGTATGTGGTTATCTCACCAATAAAAATCTACAATAGACAGATATATTTGTTTAATATATAGCACAGCTGCTGACAATATATGCAAATCTAACGGCAGAGAATTATCTTGGCTTAAAACCATTTTATTATTGACACACCACACATATATAGCTTGTATTTAGCTCATGACAAAAGGGGATATGCAATTATTGCATTTCAATTCTGAAAAGCCAGGCAAGAAATTGTTGATTCGATTTTATTGACAGTAATTTGAAGCACAAGCTTTAAAGTACAGGCTAATGTGGCTTGTATTGTCTGCAGGTATTTGCAGCTAACCGTAATTTAATGAGTTTTGCAAGAGGTTTTTAATGGTAATAATTTACCAATTTTAATGTAATACTGAACAATATTTGTTTACAAAATTCTGTTTAAAGTTGAAATGATGGGTTAGCCTTTTAGTTTGCAAAATGTTTTCAATGGTAACTGAATACTTAAAGTTCATGTAAAGTAATACTGAACAATATTTTTATATTGTATCAGGGTTTTCAATAAACGTTCTTATGTTCAAATTGGTGCTAAATTTGCTCCAGCCAATCAGACTTATTTAACAAACTATGAACTTATTTACTTATTTACATTATTTTGAAAGCTTACATTGATTGGTGGAGGTAAAATTACACCATTTTAAATGATAAGAAACTTTTATTGAATAACCCTTTATATCTATACAAAATTTAAAAAAAATGTAAATGGTGGGCAATCAATATATTGCTGCACCTGTGTGGATCATCTAACCTTTTCTGGATCCTGTTAGGCAGGAAATGTGGGGATAGCTGAGTAGGTGGACCTAGATGACGTATGTCTTTATTCAAAAGGGGTGTGGTTGCATTTGCTTACTGTAGTTTTTACAAACAATGGCATTTTTTTCCACAAGGCTAAAGCTCTATAGAAAATTGACTTCTTAGTATACAGTTCTACTGAAAGTAGAGTAAGAAGGAACATGAAAGTAACTGAGTGTCTAATTTTAGTCACTTAACTTTTTACACTGGTATATGTCTGCTCAACTGAATTTCCTTATACAAAAAATATAGGGTTGTCCACCTCCAAAATGTCACCTTTAAGTAAACCCCAAAACCCAGATCTCACTAAGTTAAAAAAGTTACTCCTCTATTCCTAACTTACCAATACTCTTGCTCCTGCCATTTCCGTGCCTTTATCTTGTGGCTTTTCCCTGAACAGCAGCAGCAGAAGGGGCTGGACCGTAGTATCGTTAGCAGTGGCAAAACTATAGGGCTCGGGGAGTAAGAGGTTCCACAATCCCCTTCCCACAGTTGTTTTTAAACAGCTGATCATGCATATACAGTAAAGATACGCACGGTCAGCTGTTTAAAATTCCGCAGGTTCAGCTATGGCTTTCAAATGACTGATCGCACTATATTTTACTGCATATGCCGATCAGCTATATAAAATTATTAAAAATATAATACATAAATAAAAAGTTTCACAAATATGGAGCGTATTTATTTAGCAAAAGCAGCAAATTTATGCATGAGAGGCATCTACTTAACTTCTAATGGCTTCCTGGTTTGTTAACTTTTAGTGACATCAGCTCTCCCTATAGAATTTCCTTTTTGGATGTTCATATATCTACAAAACAAGAATTAATTTAATAAGTCTAAAAATTCAGCAGACAATGATCTAAATTGTTACTTTATAACAAGTAAGATAAACACGTGAAAGTGTTTAGTTTACTACAGTGTGTAGTATAGTGTAGTGTAATAAAATATAATTATGTCAATAAATACTCATTTCATTTTCTGCTGCATCTGGTGGAAGACAACAAATGGATGCATTTTCAATACTAATACACTGTTATTATTAAATATCGTCTTTACTTTCCCAAACTCTCCTTCTGTCCTGTGTACAAACAATCTTTATTTAGCTGTTTTGTTCACACTTACATTTGTGGCTATTTACATATAGTTCCTTTATTCTGTTTTATTCATGTCTAATCTCCTGTTTTCTTATGATCATCCAAACATTGAAATGAGTCAAATAAACATTGTATGTCCCATAGAAAAGCCCACAAGCAAATAAATAACTTACAATAGCTGTTGGGGTTGCTGCCAGTACACAGTATAACACCAGAGGCGTAATAAAGCTTTCATCTTCAGTCCCTGGGTAGGTTTCATAAGATTTCCATCTTGGCAAAAAAAATCCTTGTATGTGTACTTGAAGGTATCTGTGCACTCAAAGTAGTATGCAAGCAGAACAGTCCCAGCCATAATTACGAGCTGAAATAAAGCATGGTTGTTACAAGCAGAATAACAGAAGAGCCAGTTCCAATAGACCAGTCCTTCAACCATGCCTTTTTTTCCATTTGAGGTTTGTTACATAAGCCTTTTGGCAAACAGCTTTAATGAACCTGTCTAATCGAACTCAGACCTTGCCATCCCTTGCAGAGGGATATGTGCTTTAATCGACACCTCCCACAAAGGGCATTCAGTGTCATTAAGGAAAATCAAATCAATGTTCACTGCATCAATGAACAAAACAACAGCAACACAAATCCGGAAGTTCATATACAGTTTATCATAAAGCTAAATGTATAACTGAACAGTTAGCTATGGATGTTAGATCAAGTTTTTTTTACATAACAGAGTTTAAATGTATTAAAAAAGTCATGTCTGGAAACATAGATGAATTATAGGGAAAATGTGAAATGCTATAAAATGATCCACTTTCTAACTGTACACATAATAAACCCATGGCAAAGACTGATACAACACATTGGGTTATACGTGGAAACTATTGTGTATTAATACAAATAAACATATTTATTCATGATTTGAAAACTAGTAATAATTTTTTGAACTGGATCCCCATGTAATGTGGGCCTGTACGTACATTTACAGTGGCCCATTGTATTTACAATCTTCTAAAATCTTGCACTTGATCGCCTTCTACCCATACCTCTCAGTAGCTAGGTCATGATGTTACCCCATAATCTTTAATCAGTTTTATAGAGACATTTAGGGCCCCATTATATTTCAACAAGATCTCATAGTTCTATTTGCACATTAAACAACCGTCTAGAGGCTGACTAGTCAGATACCTTTACTTGTAAACAGAGGATTAGACTGCAGGATAACTCTAAAATTAAATAATCAATTCTATTGCAAGTTGACCTGAACTGAATTTCAATTAGTGAAGGAAATGTACAATTTACTGTATGAGTATAACTGTACCTGTGTTAAATTCTAGTATTACATTTAATGCCAACCACACATTAAATGTTACTTAGCTTTCTTATCTAATATGCAGTAGTGGTCTTCCTAAGCCTTCGGTAACATAAAAAAAAACACAACTTAATAACAAAAAAAGTCTTTGATAATTAGACAAGTTTACTTTGACGCACCGGCTTTTAGAAGTCAAGTAGACATTTATTTATTTTTTTTAAAGAAAACAAGTGTTTTGTCACTTTTACAAACCATCATGCAGCTGTACAACTGATAACTGGAAAAGTGATCTTCTTTATACTATCAGGAATTGGATAATCAGAAATTGTAATTTCAATTACAGCTTTGAAATGGATGAAACCAGAAGTGTCTTCTGGCAATATTCATGTGATGAACTTAAAACCTTAATTGCAAGGAATTTATAAGGCTGTCTATACTTCCTACCCCGAGCAGCAAAACAGGCTCTTATTACAATAGAAACATGAGTGGAAGGCCCCAGTGCAGAACTAAAGGTTCATACACACGTGTGTCCAAACTTGTTTTCGGCTGACGAAGTGCTCGTACACAGCATGCTTGTCTTCGAAGCAAGAGAATACGTACATTAGAGTGTGTAGTTTGAGAAAAAGATGCATAACGGGTGAGGACGCTTAATAATAGTATACGAAAAGGACCAGTCTCAATGGCAGCAGCAAAAAGAATACAATGAAAAGTTTAGAGTAAGCAGAAAAACCATGGGCTTTTTCTACCCTGATCACAGCTCCATTGAAGTAAAGTTACAAATTTCTTTTAGATAATTTTGCCCCATAGAATATCTCATCTACTGTTCTTTATCTGATTCAAATGACAGCAATTTTATAACAAAATGGCTTTTTAAAAAAAAAAAATTGCCAGCTGGAAGCCTGTTAACATCAATTCACACGCAACACTCATACAGTCAATTAGTAAGTTATGAACACTGCTAATTTATTATGGTACTAGATTTACTTACAGAATGTGCATGTGGCAGTTGGAACAGCAAAATATATTGCAAAAAGCATGCCTAAGCATATATTTAATAAAGAAGTCGGCTGTAAAATTTCTCAATATTACACATTTTTCACAATAAAAATACTGTTTTGTTGACAATTCTGTGGTATTCAGTTAGATCAATTGGACTTGAAGTTTAGTTCTTGAAGATGTTTCACTAGTTATCCAACTGGCTTTCTCAATTCAGAATGACTTTACAGAAATAAGTACCCTGGAATGTGTCCCAATGAAAATATAACAGAAATGTGTTAGGGACCTCCTAAATCTAAGGTGTTGATTGAATTGTGGCTAACTGACTGGGGTAAGGCATCAAAACAGCATTGTACAGGCAGACAAATGGGATTAATCCCCCTCCCCCCACACACAAACACACACACACCTCTATTCAGATTTGGTTTCTTTATTTTGACATAAATGGCCTCCTTGGCCAAGTTGTTGACATTACAAATCAGCAAAAAGTCTCCAAGAACTAACTTCAAGTCTATGTTCATCTAACTATAAATCAAAAACAGAATTACTAGGCACACTACAAATACAGTTAAAAAAACCTTTATTATCACTACGAGGGTTATTCCTTTAAAACCAATTAAAAAGCAAAAAATGCAGTCAATGCTCAATGACTATACTTAAGTACAATAGTAATCACAATGAATGTAGATAGCTATCATATCATGGAGGTACATATAGACATTGTTTGGGTACATATGATTAGCTACCACTCCCATTATTCAGTCAATTAGTGAGAAGTCATGCAGAGACTATATAAGGGCCGTGAATAGATGTGTTTCGCCCCCCACTATGGGGGCTTCCTCATGTGCCCAGCCAAAATTGAGAGAGCAAGTACCGTATATACTCGAGTATAAATTATCCTAAATTTAACCGAGGTACTTACTTTTAACTGATAAACTAGAAAAACTGCTTGACTCGAGTATAACCGAGGGTTGACTTCTTCCACATGCCCCATAGATAGTTCCACAGACAGTCCTATAGAAAGTCCAATATACAGCCCCATAGATAGTTCCACAGAAGTTCCATGAAAGTACAATACCCAGCCCCATAGAAATCCCATAAACAGCCCCATAGAATCCCATACACACCCCATAGAAAGCCCCATACACAGCCCCAAAGAAAGTCCAATACACAGCCCCATAGAAAGTCCCATACACACCCAGAGAAATTCAATACACCGCCCCATAGAAAGTCCCATAAACAGCACCATAGCAAGTCCCATACCAGCCCTATAGAAAGTCGAGTACACAGCCCATAGAAAGCTCCATACAGCACCCCTAGAAAATACCATACACAGCCCCATAGCAGTCTTATACACAGCCCTATAGAAAGTTCAATCAGGCCACATAGAAAGTCCCATACACAGCCCCATAGAAATTCCCATTCACAGCCCCAGAGAATTTCAATACACCACCCCATAAAAGTCCCATACCAGCCCTATAGAAAGTCCAATACACTGCCCACATAGAAAGTCCACATACACAGCCCCATAGAAAGTCCCATACATAACCCCATAAAAGTCCCATACACAGCCCCATAGAAGTCCCATAGAAATTCACACGACAGTCCCATAGAAAGTGCAATACACAGCCCCATAGAAAGTGCAATACACAGTCCCATAGAAAGTTCCACAGACAGCCCCATTGACTTTCTTCCATGGAAGCCCCATAGATAGTTCCACTGACAGTCCATATAGAAGTCCCATATACAGCCCCATAGAAAGTCCACAACACCCCCATAGAAATTCCCATACACCGCCCATAGAAAGTCCCATACACAGCACCCCATAAAAGTCCCATCACGACCCCATACCAAGTCCCATACACAGCCCTATAGAAGTTCACTACAACGCCCCATAGAAAGTCCCATACACAGCCCCATAGAAAGTCCCATAAACAGCCCCATAGAAAGTCCCATACATAACCCCATAAAAAGTCCCATACACAACCCCATAGAAAATCCCATAGAAAGTTCCACAGACAGTCCCATAGAAAGTGCAATACACAGCCCCATAGAAAGTGCAAAACACAGTCCCATAGAAAGTTCTAGGTGGCTAAGTCAGACTAGTTAGGTTAGAGTTAGTTAGGGCAGTGGTGGCAGACTAATAAATCTTTTGGGTGAAATATTCTATTCTTCAGGCATTATGGTGAGAATAAATGTCTATTTGATTAACTGTATAAATATACCTTAGTGATGCCAAATTCAAAATGTCCAATTGGCAAGCCATGCCTCCCAGCAAAGCCACATACACAGAAAAAGCCCCACCCATTGATTAAGCCACACCCACCTTGTCACGGTGGCAGCAATCAAAAAGTGACACCCCTGCTTGTCAGTTATCTGTCCGCAACCCCAAATGATATTTTCCCAGTTTTTATAAGCATTTGCAACCAGATATTTAATGATAAGTATATTTCATTCTGGCAATAGTATTGCCTCCTCCCTCTGCTCAATGAGTTTTTTTTTTTATATTCTTGAGCATTTGCAGAGAAGCCAGGCAGGGGGCAGCAGTGAAAAAGCAGTCAACCATGGTCGTGGATATCAGCATTTGCAGTCTTGATTGACTGCTTGAAGGAGGGGCCAGCTTACTCTGCCAGAATGGGGACAATAATTATCTTAATATTTGGTTAGTAATGCGGTAATAAAGGGCAAAATATATCAGTTAGGGTGGGGGCAATTAACTGACAATTGACCAATTTTGTTTTTTAAAGGTGGACATGGCCTTTAAGTACACCTTATTGTTATTAAATGGAAGGTATAATAACTGATTTGAGTTATTAAATAGAAAATCTATTTAAGTATATTATCATGTTAATTTAACTATTACTATACAGTGCATAGCATGTACAATAAATATGTAACACATTTTGTCAGAGCTTAGTTTTTCTTACCAAAACAAAGCGACTGCTGTTCCTAGAATGGAACCACCTATAACATCGACACAGTGATTCCTGTACTCTGAAACACGGTTTAGTCCAGTAGAAATGCAGTGCAAAGAGTTCCCAAGCAAAGTACAGGGTTCGCTAGTCTGCTGCTCTTGTTTTTATTGTGCTTGTAATGTACATCTGAAAAGGGGAAAGGGAAAGTTTCTTTGTTAACAGAAGCCATCTCGGATTGCTAATCATGCAACAAATATGCCTAGAGGGCAGTCTTGCTTTTCTAAGGTATTATTGGTAACATAAATGTATTTGCCTAGGAAAGTTGAAAAAATCAGTTGTGTAATTATTGACCCAAAAAAAGAAATACTGCATATTGACTATTTGTAAAGAATTCTACTAAGGCTATGTATATAATTTACCAATATCAGAAAACTCCATTTTAAGTGGAAAACACTGATGTAAAAAATTCCACCAACTAATAACTAGGTTTTATTAATAGGTTTCATGTCTTTATTTAATGAACACAAGCAGCATGTAAATAGTATTTGGAACAAATTCAGAAAAAGAATTCCATTCGTATAAATTATGAGGGGCAATATTAAAAAGAAGCAGTATGTACTGCATTCTTCATCTGATGTTACTTACCTATCAGTTAACAATGCAACATAAAAAAATATATTCACAACTAGGACCCACCAAAACTAACAATACTTACCTCTTCATCAGACACTTTTGAACATACTAACAAAGACCAGCCCCTCGCCAGCTAGTCTGTGCCCTCTCTACTGCTTTTGCAAGCTGGTTATTAGCTTGCTCAAACCAGCTGCACAGAAGCAGAAGATTCAAATTCAGTAGTGGCCCTTACCATCACAGTCTTGAACGTTGGCCGCTACCTCCTGAGGAAGTGGGAAAAAGGGATAGCGCATCATGCAATTGACCTTTTAAGTATCTTAGGGTTGGAGATAAGGTAAGTATAGTCAAAGTTAGCTGTGGGGGGGGGGGGGATCCTGGTTATGGATATAAATTCTTTTGGGGGGTGGAGGTACCTATCGCTTTACCAAGAAAAAAATAGAAAAGCATGCGTCAATCTATACCTACCTCCCGGGTGGTCTTTAGCACAAGTGGTGAGCTGTCAAAGTTACATTTTTGCTGCAGCTTAATGCTCAGCTTCAGTGTCCCAAGCATAGTTCTACTGTATTCAGGCATGCACAGAGGAATGAGTAGTCAGCCATAGCAAAAGCATGACATTGATAGCTCACTATCCAGGGAGGTAGGAAAATGTTTTTCTACCTCATCGAAAAGGGACTTTTGTTTCCTTTTCACTAGAGATGGGTCAAACTGCTAAAATCCATTTCGCCCGCAGATTCGCAGATTTTTTTTAAAAACTTTGAAAATTCGCAAAAAAAACATAAAAGTCAATGGGAGAAAGAAATTGCGCATATCCACCTAAATAAAGGGAAAATAGCAATGGTAACTTACTGTACAATGGCTCTGGGACCTGGGAAATCGCGATCGCACTTTTTTTCGAGATTTCGCATTGTATTTTGAGCCGCATTCCAATATTTTCGAGTGTTTTGAAAAATTTGTAAAAATTTTTTTACAGTAACCTACTCTAAATGGATCTGGGACCTCGGAAATGGTCTGGGGAACAGACCAATTGTAACTGGTTAGTATACCAATCAGATTCTTTCTGAAATAATGTTAATGTATCCAGTCAGATTTGCTTACAAATAAAGAGAGTGAAGTTTTAAAAACCCTCCAGCTTGAAGCCCGTTGTGCAGTGTTTTTAAGGGACTGCGGCACCAAGCTTAAAGGCCACTGACGTGGAGCTCCACTAAAGGAGGGGGTAGGTGAATGCTCTCTTATTCTATAGGTTATGGAGCGCTAAATTTGAGGATCATCGATTCAATCGTTCGATAATTATCGAAAATCAATAATCATTAAAGTTTGGAAGTTCAAAATCTGGAATAGTTCGGGCCCATTCAAACTGTTAAAGACTCAGGTTCAAAATCGGGTCTAGTCCATCTCTAGTCATGAACTTCCTAATGTGCTTGTTCAGAAATCCTACCCCCTTCAGAAATCATGCACTTGCCCCTGGATTTGAAGCATTTCAATGGGCATCAGGCACGTACAGCACCAGAAGTGCACTATAATGGAGGGGCTACATAGCACTGGCTGGTGCTTCGTTTTGGCCCTCCAGAATGGTTTATTAATTAATGAATGTTCAGCATAAATGTACTGCCCCGGTCATACATTATTGATAAATCACAATATCGCTAAATCACATGTTTTTAAATAGGGCCCTCAGACCTCTAAAAGGTTAACACTAAATTTGTCCAAAAAACTTATAGGAGGGTGGTTAGAGGACTTTTGGGTTCCAAATTGTGGGAATACAGGGGGTTACAACAAGTGCTAGCCCACCACACTAAAATTCACATACCAAAAGCTCAAAAAGCAGAAAAAAACTCTACACTGTCAGGTCTCCCTAAACTCACTTTAACACACTGACAAAATGGCGCTGTCTAGCTGCCTTATACCAAAGGGGTTGGCACGGATACAAATAGCTGCCATTGTTGAAATTGATAGATGTAAGTTTTGTTTGATTCCAGAAAGTGGAATTCCGGAAAATCCAAGAGTTCTGCGATTCGCAGATATCAGAAATCCACCGTGGAACCGGTGTTTGGATATGCGATCCGGTCCATATCTAGCTAGTATACCAATCAGATTATTTCTGAAAGAATCTGATTGTATCCAATCAGAATTGGTTACAATCAGATTCTTTCAGAAAGAATCTAATTGGTATGCTTTCTGGAAGAATCTTCTAAAATTTTCGAACTCAGCATTCACGGATCCGGTTTTGGATCTGCGAACCGGCCATCTTCTCACAATGAAACATTAGCCACATTTTAATGAATGCATAATTAACAACTGGGAAAACAACATTGCCAAAAAGCACGACTTTAGAGAAAGGTTTTTTATTAATAATAAATCACACTGCTTAAATTATATAGTCCCATTGTGCACGAAGGAGCTCGATTTGCATTTGGTTCGCGTGTCAATTTGCATTATCCACTTCTGTACGTTATTGGTTTGCATGAGTACACAACTTTTTGTGTGGATTAAAGGGTATGTCCACCTTGAAATACTTTTTTATATGTCATTCCCCCTGTCCCCCAGCCCCAACTGCTCTATTTCTTTTATTAGAAAATGCCCCAAAATTATTACCTCCCCTCTTCCTCCGCCACGCTGCCGCCCTCTGCTTGCGAGAAAATGCAAGCAGAGGGGCGGGACTGGAGTAGCGTCTGTGATTGGCTGAGCGGCGAGCCAATCAAGGACGCGGCTGCCAGGAGTTCATTGCGGCGGAGGAAAGAGGGGAGGGTAAGTAAAGTTTTGGGCACTTTCAAATAAAATAAATAGAGCGGTTGGGGCTGGGGGGACAGGGGGAATGTTACATATAAAGGGATTTACACTAGGGGGAGGGAATCCTAATGGGAGGGAGAGGAGGGAGAGGGAGATGGAGGAGGGGGAGAAGGGCTGCAGTACGCATGCCAAACTTCTCCCGGAGGCCAGGTAGGAGGCAGAGGGTGGGCAGTTTTTGGGACTTTGGGGGGGACTACAGGAGAACCATATGGAGCTGGGATGTGAGGTAAGTATTAAACTACACTACATGATGGGGCCAGTAGTGGGGGGGATTATAGTTTTGGGGTGGACATGCCCTTTAAATGTGTGCAATAACACGGAATATCACCTGGAGTGCAGCTCACATAGATTATCACACACCGCAGTGCATTGCATTGCACAAACCCTGCATGTGCTGCTGCTGTGCATGATAGTGGGACCTAGCCCTAAAGGTTTAGTATATATCAGGCACCTATATAGCTTAAGGTGAGGTGGGCCCAAAAGGAGCTAAAAGCCCTCCACAGAACATAAAAATGGAACAAAAGCCTCCTTATAACAGAATCTTATAAGGTATCTTACAGTTTTATGCTATAGAATAGCAATGCCCACAAAATCTAAGAAAAAAGGAGTATTTTCTCACTTCCAGGTATCCTAGAGTAAGGGACGAGATATGCAAAATTTCTCCTTTATGTCCTATGGCTAAAGCATGTGTCAAGAGCCGCTGGCTTATTAACATGCAATACAGCCTATATAATAGCCAATCATCTGACCTGCAGTGATGACACGTTAGATCTCGTCAGTGCAAGATACAGATTCATGGCTCTATGGGGGTAGGACTTGGGCACACAATATACCAGGCAGCTATATAGCTTTAGGTGAAGAGCAAAATGCCCCCACAGAACATAAAAATAAGAACAAAGCCTTTATAATAAGGAAGGTATCTTGTTAGTCCATTAGATTAAATCGTAAGTATCATCAATATGCTAAAAACCTACCGTTGCATATAATGCAGAGTAAATACTTAGGGCAGCGTGTTTAGATGGGAAAGATCTTCTTGCTTTTTCAATCACATTCAGGATCCCCAGTACAGATATTTGCATTGCTGATAAAACTGATGATGAATGAGGCAGTCTGATCCAGTTAGTTTGGTTACACACAGTCAGGAAATAGGGAGTAAGGTTACCTGTTACTATCTGACCTGCATTTACGAAAATGTCAGTTGCAAATAGTCCAAATGCAAAAACACCTATAAATGAAAAAATATAATCATTAAAACCTCAAGAAAGAGAGTTTGTAAAAATATCTATTTTTAGCTGTAACTTAAAATTTTTTGCTAAAACAAGTGTACCAATATTAATAGCATATATTTTTAAGTTCTGTTTATTTATTCTTTCATTACACATGGTCTATGATTGGGGGACACACAAATGGTCCTTAATTTGCCACAGGTTGGGCACACCTGATATAGAGCCATACAATCCCTGGTCTCAAAGCTTTCAACTTAATTATACTCTGAATCAGAGATGGTTTTTTATTATACACTGTAGACCGTGTATAATTTTATCCAAGTGTATAAAATCTCTGCAAAGTGCTAAAACCTCAGTATGAAAAATGTATTGATAGCTGCAGCAAAACTTCAATGTTATTTGTTAGTATGCTATATACAGTATATTGATTTAGCCCTGTCCTAGAATGAACATATTTGATTTGTTCCTGCCTAAAGGGATCTTGCCTACTACATCCGCATTGAGTCTATGGCAGTTTGCCAGGCACCAGTCCAAGCTTAGAGAGAATTCAAGGTCATAATAAGATATAAAACTAGCATGCATGCTAACAAAAGTGACATGCACACAAAAAGGGCAAAGGTGCAATCGAGATAAAATACATTTGTCTAGATAAATCAATACATTATTTGCTATCTAAACAAATAAAACTGTATGCCACCATGCCTGAAGTTGAGAACTAATGATTCTCTAAAGCTTACAAATACACAACTTGTCTGTTATTTTTAAGAGTAATTAAGTGTTACTTTAAATACCCTTCTCTTGTTGTTTTTAAGGAGATATTTAACTTTGCTTATGCTTCCTTTAAAATCTAACCTCCCCACTCTCTTGTCTAAAACTCACAGTGCATCCAAATGGTAATGGTTCTCCATTGACTCCATTGAATGAATAAGGGTCATTTAGGATATAAAAGGTATATAGTCAGGGTACTACATTACTATGTATAGATATTCATACATGATAATGGCGTAGTGTTCACATTTCTAATAATAGTACATTAGGAACTTATAAACACTTCACCGTTAATGGAAGGTTTTGAAATATCCTTTATGAAGGAAAGTCTTTAGTATTTGGAAGGTACTAAAAGTAGTCCTATGCTGCATTCGACTACAGTTTTCTTTGTTCTTTCCTTTGCCTTTGTTATAGAAACTGCTGTGTTTAGGAAAAGTTTTGGGTCATGTTGCGAGTATGATACCTTGTGGGATGGGTGGAACTACAGTAGTGCAGGTGGCGAGTAAACATCAGAACTGTATTAATAAATATTTGAATTTTCCTATTAATTATCTTTAATCTTAAAGTAAAAACAATGTTAAGTCTTACCTACAAAGCGGATAATTCTCCTGATTAATGGATTCAGGTAACAGCATTCCCCTGTCAAAATCATTTTTTCATGAACAATCAAATTTTCTCTAGTAGACTTTATGAGTATGTGGTTATCTCACCAATAAAAATCTACAATAGACAGATATATTGTTTAATATATAGCACAGTGCTGACAATATATGCAAATCTAACGGCAGAGAATTATCTTGCTTAAGAACCATTTATTTATTGACACACACAATATATAGGTTGTATTAGCTATGACAAAAGGGGATATGCAATTATTGCATTTCAATTCTGAAAAGCCCAGGCAGATAAATTGTTGATTCGATTTTATTGACAGTAATTTGAAGCACAAGCTTTTAAGTACAGGCTAATGTGGGTTGTATTGGTCTGCAGGTATTTTGCAGCTAACCGTAATTTAATGAGTTTTGCAAGAGGTTTTTAATGGTAATAATTTACCAATTTTAATGTAATACTGAACAATATTGTTTTACAAAATTCTGTTAAAAGTTGAAATGATGGGTTAGCCTTTTAGTTTGCAAAATGTTTTCAATGGTAACTGAATACTTAAAGTCATGTAAAGTAATACTGAACATATTTTTATATTGTATCAGGGTTGTTCAATAAACGTCTTATTGTTCAAATGGTGCTAAATTTGCTCCAGCCAATCAGAGCTTATTTAACAAAACTATGAACTTATTTACCTTTTAACTTATTTTGAAAGCTTACATTTGATTGGTGAGGTAAAATTAACACATTTTAAATGATAAGAACTTTTATTGAATAACCCTTTATATCTATTACAAAATTTAAAAAAAAATGTAAATGGTGGGCAATCAAATATATGCTGCACCTGTGTGGATCATCTAACTTTCTCTGGATCCTGTTAGGCAGGAAAGGTGGTATTGCTGAGTAGGTTGGACTAGAGACGTATGTCTTTATTCAAAAGGGGTGTGGTTAGCATTTGCTTACTGTAGTTTTTACCAAACAATGGCATTTTTTTTCACAAGGCTAAAGCTCTATAGAAAAATGAATTCTTAGTATACAGTTCTACCTGAAAGTAGAGTAAGAAGGAACATGAAAGTAACTGAGTGTCTAATTTTAGTCACTTAACTTTTACACTGGTATATGTCTGCTCAACTGAATTTCCTTATACAAAAAATATAGGGTTTGTCCACCTCCAAAATGTCACCTTTAAGTAAACCCCAAAACCCAGATTCACTAAGTTAAAAAAGTTACTCCACTATTCCTAACTTACCAATACTCTTTGCTCCTGCCGATTTCCGTGCCTTTTATCTGTGGCTTTTCCCTGAACAGCAGCAGCAGAAGGGGCTGGACCGGTAGTATCGTTAGCAGTGGCAAAACTATAGGGCTCGGGGAGTAAGAGGTTCCACAATCCCCTTCCCACAGTTTTTAAACAGCTGATCATGCATATACAGTAAAGATACGCACGGTCAGCTGTTAAAATTTCCGCAGGTTCAGCTATGGTCTTTCAAATGACTGATCGCACATATTTTTACTGCATATGCACGATCAGCTATATAAAATTTAAAAAATATAAATACATAAATAATAAAAAGTTTCACAAATATGGAGCGTATTATTTAGCAAAAGCAGCAAATTATGCATGATGAGGCATCTACTTAATAACTCTAATGGCTTCCTGGTTGTTAACTTTAGTGACATCAGCATCTCCCTATGAATTTCCTTTTTGGATGTTCATAATCTACAAAACAAGAATTAATTTAATAAGTCTAAAAATTCAGCGACAACAGATCTAATTGTTACTGTAAACAAGTAAGATAAACACGTGAAAGTGTTTAGTTTACTACAGTGTGTAGTATAGTGTAGTGTAATAAAATATAATTATGTCAATAAATACTCATTTCATTTTCTGCTGCATCTGGTGGAAGACAACAAATGGATGCATTTTCAATACTAATACATGTATTATTTAAAATATCGTCTTTACTTTCCCTAAACTCTCCTTCTGTCCTGTGTAAAAACAATCTTTATTTAGCTGTTTTGTTCACACTACATTTGTGGCTTATTACATATAGTTCCTTTATTCTGTTTTATTCATTGCTAATCTCCTGTTTTCTTATGATCATCCAAATGAAATGAGTCAATAAACACTGTATGTCCCATAGAAAAGCCCACAAAGCAATAAATAACTTACAATAGCTGTTGGGGTGCTGCCAGTACACAGTATAACACCAGAGGGTAATAAAGCTTTCATCTTCAGTCCTGGGTAAGGTTTCATAAGATTTCCATCTTGCAAAAAAATCCTTGTATGTGTACTTGGAAGGTATCTGTGCACTCAAAGTAGTATGCAAGCAGAACAGTCCCAGCCATAATTACGAGCTGAAAATAAAGCATGGTATGTTACAAGCAGAATAACAGAAGAGCCAGTTCCAATAGACCAGTCTTCAACCATGCCTTTTTTTCCATTTGAGGTTTGTTACATAAGCCTTTTGGCAACAGCTTTAATGAATGCCTCTAATCGAACTCAGACCTTGCCATCCCTTGCAGAGGGATATGTGCTTTAATCAGACACTCCACAAAAGGGCAATTCAGTGTCATTAAGGAAAATCAAATCAATGTTCACTGCATCAATGAACAAAACAACAGCAACACAAATCCGGAAGTTCATAACAGTTTATCATAAAGCTAAATGTATAACTGAAACAGTTAGCTATGGATGGTAGATCAAGTTTTTTTTACATAACAGAGTTAATGTATTAAAAAATGTCATGTCTGGAAACATAGATGAAAATATAGGAAGGGAAAATGTGAAATGCCATAAAATGATCCACTTTCTAACTGTACACATAATAAACCCACTGGCAATAGACTGATACAACACATTGGGTTATCAGTGGAAACTATTGTGATTATAATACAAATAAACATATTTATACATGATTTGAAAACTAGTAATAATTTTTTGAACTGGATCCCCATGTAATGTGGGCCTGTACGTACATGTTACAGTGGCCCATTGTATTTACAATCTTCTAAAATCTTGCACTTGATCGCCTTCTACCCATACCTCTCAGTAGCTAGGTCATGATGTTACCCCATAATCTTTAATCAGTTTATAGAGACATTTAGGGCCCCATTATATTTCAAACAAGATCTCATAGGTTTATTTGCACATTAAAACAACCGTCTAGAGGCGACTAGTCAGATACCTTTACTTGTAACAGAGGATTAGACTGCAGGATAACTCTAAAATTAAAGATCATTTCTATTGCAAGTTGACCTGAACTGATTATTCAATTAGTGAAGGGAAATGTACAATTACTGTATGAGTATAACTGTACCTGTGTTAAATTCTAGTATACATTTAATGCCAACCACACATACTGTATGAGTATAACTGTACCTGTGTTAAATCTAGTATTACATTTAATGCAACCACACATACTGTAGAGTATAACTGTACCTGTGTTAAATTCTAGTATTACATTTAATGCCAACACACATACTGTATGAGTATAACTGTACCGTGTTAAATTCTAGTATTACATTTAATGCCAACCACAATAAATGTACTTAGCTTTCTATCTATATGCAGTAGTGGTCTTCAAGCCTTCGGACTAATAAAAAAAACACAACTTAATAACAAAAGAAAGTCTTTGATAATTAGACAAGTTGACTTTGACGCACCGGCTTTTAGAAGTCAAGTAGACATTATTATTTTTTTTTAAAGAAAAGCAAGTGTTTTGTCACTTTTAACAAACCATCATGCAGCTGTACAACTGATAACTGGGAAAAGTGATCTTCTTTATACTATCAGGAATTTGGATAATCAGAAATTGTAATTTCAATTACAGCTTTGAAATAGGATGAAACCAGAAGTGTCTTCTGGCAATATTCATGTGATGAAACTTTAAACCTTAATTGCAAGGAATTTATAAGGCTGTCTAATACTTCCTACCCCGAGCAGCAAAAACAGGCTCTTATTACAATAGAAACATGAGTGGAAGGCCCCAGTGCAGAACTAAAGGTTCATACACACGTGTGTCCAAACTTTGTTTTCGGCGACGAAGTGCTCGTACACAGCATGCTTGTGTTCGAAGCAAGAGAATACGTACATTAGAGTGTGTAGTTTGAGAAAAAGATGCATAACTGGTGAGGACGCTTAATTAAATAGTATACGAAGGACCAGTCTCAATGGCAGCAGCAAAAAGAATACAATGAAAAGTTTAGAGTAAGCAGAAGAACAAACCATGGGCTTTTCTACCCTGATCACAGCTCCATTGAAGTTAAAGTATACAAATTTCTTTTAGATAATTTTGCCCCATAGAATATCTCAATCTACTGTTCTTTACTTGATTCAAATGCACGCAATTTTATACAAAATGGCTTTTTAAAAAAAGAAAAATTGCCAGCTGGAAGCCTGTTAACATCAATTCACACGCAACAATATAACGTCAATAGTATAGTTATGAATCCCTGCTAATTTATTATGGATACTAGATTTACTTACAGATTGCATTGTGGCAGTTGGAACAGCAAAATATATTGCAAAAAGCATGCCTAAGCTATATTTAATAAAGAAGTCGGCTGTAAAATTTCTCAATATTACACCTTTTATTTCACAATAAAAATACTGTTTTGTTGACAATTCTGTGGTATTCAGTTAGATCAATTGGACTTGAAGTTTAGTTCTTGAAGATGTTTCACTAGTTTCCAACTGGTTTCTCAATTCAGAATGACTTTACAGAAATAAGTACCCTGGAATGTGTCCCAATGAAAAATAAACAGAAATGTGTTAGGGACCTCCTAAATCTAAGGTGTTGATTGAATTGTGGTAACTGACTGGGGTAAGGCATCAAAACAGCATTGTACATGGCAGACAAATGGGATTGAATCCCCCTCCCCCCCCCACACCACACACACACACCTTATTCAGATTTGGTTTCTTTATTTTGACATAAATGGCCTCCTTGGCCAAGTTGTTGACATTACAAATCAGCAAAAAGTCTCCAAGAACTAAACTTCAAGTCTAGGTCATCTAACTATAAATCAAAAACAGAATTACTAGGCACACTACAAATACAGTTAAAAAAACCTTTATTATCACTACGAGGGTTATTCCTTTAAAACCAATTAAAAAGCAAAAATGCAGTCAATGCTAATGACTATACTTAAGTACAATAGTAATCACAATAGAATGTAGATAGCTATCATATCATGGAGGTACATATAGACATTGTTTGGGGACATATGATTAGTACCAACTCCCATTATTCAGTCAATTAGTGAGAAGTCATGCAGAGACTATTATAAGGGCCGTGAATAGATGTGTTCGCCCCCCCACTATGGGGGCTCCTCATGTGCCCAGCCAAAATTGAGAGAGCACGTTACTACTCGAGTAAAATTATCCTAAATTTAAACCGAGGTACTTACTTTTAACTGATAAACTAGAAAAACTGCTTGACTCGAGTATAAACCGAGGGTTGACTTTCTTCCACAGGATGCCCCATAGATAGTTCCACAGACAGTCTATAGAAAGTCCAATATACAGCCCCATAGATAGTTCCACAGACAGTTCCATAGAAAGTACAATACCCAGCCCCATAGAAAGTCCCATAAACAGCCCCATAGAAAGTCCCAACACAGCCCCATAGAAAGCCCATACACAGCCCCAAAGAAAGTCCAATACACAGCCCCATAGAAAGCCCATACACAGCCCCAGAGAAAGTTCAATACACCGCCCCATAGAAAGTCCCATAAACAGCACACATAGCAAGTCCCCTACACAGCCCTATAGAAAGTCGAGTACACAGCCATAGAAAGCTCCATACAGCACCCCATAGAAAATACCATACACAGCCCCATAGCAGTCTTATACACAGCCTATAGAAAGTTCTACAATGGCCACATAGAAAGTCCCATACACAGCCCCATAGAAATTCCCATTCACAGCCCCAGAGATTTCAATACACCACCCCATAGAAAGTCCCATACACAGCCCTATAGAAAGTCCAATACACTGCCCCATAGAAAGTCCCATACACAGCCCCATAGAAAGTCCCATACATAACCCCATAAAAAGTCCCATACACAGCCCCATAGAAAGCCCATAGAAAGTTCCACAAGACAGTCCCATAGAAAGTGCAATACACAGCCCCATAGAAAGTGCAATACACAGTCCCATAGAAAGTTCCACAGACAGCCCCATTGACTTTCTTCCATAGGAAGCCCCATAGATAGTTCCACTGACAGTCCTATAAAAGTCCCATACAGCCCCATAGAAAGTCCCATACACAGCCCCATGAAATTCCCATACACCGCCCATAGAAAGTCCCATACAGCACCCCATAGAAAGTCCCATACACAGCCCCATAGCAAGTCCATACACAGCCCTATAGAAAGTTCAATACACCGCCCCATAGAAAGTCCCCATACACAGCCCCATAGAAAGTCCCATAAACAGCCCATAGAAAGTCCCATACATAACCCCATAAAAAGTCCCATACACACCCATAGAAATCCCATAGAAAGTTCCACAGACAGTCCCATAGAAAGTGCAAGAATACACAGCCCCATAGAAAGTGCAAAACACAGTCCCATAGAAAGTTCCACAGACAGCCCCATAGAAAGTCCCATACACAGCCCCATTGAAAGTCCCATACACAGTCTAAAGTAAAAACAATGTTAAGTCTTACCTACAAAGCGGATAATTCTCCTGATTAATGGATTCAGGTAACAGCATTCCCCTGTCAAAATCATTTTTTCATGAACAATCAATTTTCTCTAGTAGACTTATGAAGTATGTGGTTATCTCACCAATAAAAATTACAATAGACAGATATATTTGTTTAATATATAGCACAGCTGCTGACAATATATGCAAATCTAACGGCAGAGAATTATCTTGCTTAAGAACCATTTTTATTGACACACACACATATATAGTTGTATTTAGCCATGACAAAAGGGGATATGCAATTATGCATTTCAATTCTGAAAAGCCCAGGCAGATAATTGTTGATTCGATTTTATTGACAGTAATTTGAAGCACAAGCTTTAAAGTACAGCTAATGTGGCTGTATTGGTCTGCAGGTATTTTGCAGCAACCGTAATTTAATGAGTTTTGCAAGAGGTTTTTAATGGTAATAATTTACCAATTTTAATGTAAAACTGAACAATATTTGTTTACAAAAACTGTTAAAAGTTGAAATGATGGGTTAGCCTTTTAGTTTGCAAAATGTTTTCAATGGTAACTGAATACTTAAAGTGTCATGTAAAGTAATCGAACAATATTTTTATATTGTATCAGGGTTGTTCAATAAAACGTTCTTATGTTCAAATTGGTGCTAAATTTGCTCCAGCCAATCAGAGCTTATTTAACAAAACTATGAACTTATTACCTTATTTAACTTATTTTGAAAGCTTACATTTGATTGGTGAGGTAAAATTAACACCATTTTAAATGATAAGAAATTATGAATAACCCTTTATATCTATTACAAAATTAAAAAAAAATGTAAATGGTGGGCAATCAATATATTGCTGCACCTGTGTGGATATTAACCTTTCTCTGGATCCTGTTAGGCAGGAAATGTGGGTATTGCTGAGTAGGTTGGACTAGATGACGTATGTTTATCAAAAGGGGGTGTGGTTAGCATTTGCTTACTGTAGTTTTTACCCAACAATGGCATTTTTTTCACAAGGCTAAAGCTCTAAGAAAATTGACTTCTTAGTATACAGTTCTACCTGAAAGTGAGTAAGAAGGAACATGAAAGTAACTGAGTGTCTAATTTTAGTCACTAACTTTTTACAATGGTATATGTCTGCTCAACTGAATTTCCTTATACAAAAAATATAGGGTTTGTCCACCTCCAAAATGGCACCTTTAAGTAAACCCAAAAACCCAGATCTCACTAAGTTAAAAAAGTTACTCCACTATTCCTAACTTACCAATACTCTTTGCTCCTGCCGATTTCCGTGCCTTTTATCTGTGGCTTTTCCCTGAACAGCAGCAGCAGAAGGGGCTGGACCGGTAGTATCGTTAGCAGTGGCAAAACTATAGGCTCGGGGAGTAAGAGGTTCCACAATCCCCTTCCCACAGTTTTTAAACAGCTGATCATGCATATACAGTAAGAACGCACGGTCAGCTGTTTAAAATTTCCGCAGGTTCAGCTATGGTCTTTCAAATGACTGATCGCACATATTTTACTGCATATTGCACGATCAGCTATATAAAATTATTAAAAATAAATACATAAATAATAAAAAGTTTCACAAATATGGAGCGTATTTATTTAGCAAAAGCAGCAAATTATGCATGATGAGGCATCTACTTAATAACTCTAATGGCTTCCTGGTTTGTTAACTTTTAGTGACATGCACATCTCCCTATAGAATTTCCTTTTGGATGTTCATATATCTACAAAACAAGAATTAATTTAATAAGTCTAAAAATTCAGCAGACAATGATCTAAATTGTTACTGTATAACAAGTAAGATAAACACGTGAAAGTGTTTAGTTTACTACAGTGTGTAGTATAGTGTGTAGTGTAATAAATATAATTATGTCAATAAATACTCATTTCATTTTCTGCTGCATCTGGTGGAAGACAACAAATGGATGCATTTTCAATACTAATACACTGTTATTATTAAAAATAGTTCTTACTTTCCCTAAACTCTCCTTCTGTCCTGTGTACAAAACAATCTTTATTTAGCTGTTTTGTTCACACTTACATTTGTGGCTATTTACATATAGTTCTTTATTCTGTTTTATTCATGTGCTAATCTCCTGTTTCTTATGATCATCCAAACATTGAAATGAGTCAAATAAACACTGTATGTCCCATAGAAAAGCCCACAAAGCAAATAAATAACTTACAATAGCTGTTGGGGTTGCTGCCAGTACACAGTATAACACCAGAGGCGTAATAAAGCTTTCATCTTAGTCCCTGGGTAAGGTTTCATAAGTTTCCATCTTGGCAAAAAAATCCTTGTATGTGTACTTGGAAGGTATCTGTGCACTCAAAGTAGTATGCAAGCAGAACAGTCCCAGCCATAATTACGAGCTGAAAATAAAGCATGGTATGTTACAAGCAGAATAACAGAAGAGCCAGTTCCAATAGACCAGTCCTTCAACCATGCCTTTTTTTCCATTTGAGGTTTGTTACATAAGCCTTTTGGCAAACAGTTTAATGAATGCCTCTAATCGAACTCAGACCTTGCCATCCCTTGCAGAGGGATATGTGCTTTAATCAGACACTCCACCAAAAGGGCAATTCAGTGTCATTAAGGAAAATCAAATCAAGTTCACTGCATCAATGAACAAAACAACAGCAACACAAATCCGGAGTTCATATACAGTTATCATAAAATGTATAACTGAAACAGTTAGCTATGGATGTTAGATCAAGTTTTTTTTACATAACAGAGTTTAAAGTATTAAAAAATGTCATGTCTGGAAACATAGATGAAATTATAGGGAAAATGTGAAATGTATATAAATGATCCTTCTAAATGTACACATAATAAACCCACTGGCAATAGACTGATACAACACATTGGGTTATCAGTGGAAACTATTGTGTATTATAATACAAATAAACATATTTATTACATGATTTGAAAACTAGTAATAATTTTTTGAACTGGATCCCCATGTAATGTGGGCCTGTACGTACATTGTACAGTGGCCCATTGTATTTACAATCTTCTAAAATCTTGCACTTGATCGCCTTCTAACCATACCTCTCAGTAGCTAGGTCATGATGTTACCCCATAATCTTTAACAGTTTTATAGAGACATTTAGGGCCCCATTATATTTCAAACAAGATCTCATAGGTTCTATTGCACATTAAAACAACCGTCTAGAGGCTGACTAGTCAGATACCTTTACTTGAAACAGAGGATTAGACTGCAGGATAACTCTAAATTAAAGATCATTTCTATTGCAAGTTGACCTGAAATGATTATTCAATTAGTGAAGGGAAATGTACAATTTACTGAGAGTATACTGTACCTGTGTAAATTCTAGTATTACATTAATGCCAACCACACATACTGTATGAGTATAACTGTACCTGTGTTAAATTCTAGTATTACATTTAATGCCAACCACACATACTGTATGAGTATAACTGTACCTGTGTTAAATTCTAGTATTACATTTAATGCCAACCACACATACGTATGAGGATAACTGTACCTGTGTTAAATTCTAGTATTACATTAATGCCAACCACACATAAATGTTACTTAGCTTTCTTATCTAATATGCAAGTAGTGGTCTTCTAAGCCTTCGGACTAATAAAAAAAAACAAACTTAATAACAAAAGAAAGTCTTTGATAATTAGACAAGTTGACTTTGACGCACCGGCTTTTAGAAGTCAAGTAGACATTTATTATTTTTTTAAAGAAAAGCAAGTGTTTTGTCACTTTTAACAAACCATCATGCAGCTGTACAATGTAACTGGGAAAAGTGATCTTCTTATACTATCAGGAATTTGGATAATCAGAAATTGTAATTTCAATTACAGCTTTGAAATAGGATGTAAACCAGAAGTGTCTTCTGGCAATATTCATGTGATGAAACTTAAAACCTTAATTGCAAGGAATTTATAAGGCGTCTACTACTTCCTACCCGAGCAGCAAAAACAGGCTCTATTACAAAGAAACATGAGTGGAAGGCCCCAGTGCACGAACTAAAGGTTCATACAACACGTGTGTCCAAACTTTGTTTTCGGCTGACGAAGTGCTCGTACACAGCATGCTTGTCGTTCGAAGCAAGAGAATACGTACATTAGAGTGGTAGTTTGAGAAAAAGATGCATAACTGGTGAGGACGCTTAATTAAATAGTATACGAAAAGGACCAGTCTCAATGGCAGCAGCAAAAAGAATACAATGAAAAGTTTAGAGTAAGCAGAAGAACAACCATGGGCTTTTTCTACCCTGATCACAGCTCCATTGAAAGTTAAAGTATACAAATTTCTTTTAGATAATTTTGCCCCATAGAATATCTCAATCTACTGTTCTTATTATTGATTCAAATGACAGCAATTTTATACAAAATGGCTTTTTAAAAAAAGAAAAATTGCCAGCTGGAAGCCTGTTAACATCAATTCACACGCAACACTCATACAGTCAATTAGTATAGTTATGAATCACTGCTAATTTATTATGGATACTAGATTTACTTACAGATGTGCATGTGGCAGGTGGAACAGAAAAATATATGCAAAAGCATGCCTAAGCATATATTTAATAAAGAAGTCGGCTTAAAATTTCTCAATATTACACATTTTATTTCACAATAAAAATACTGTTTTGTTGACAATTCTGGGTATTCAGTTAGATCAATTGGACTTGAAGTTTAGTTCTTGAAGATGTTTCACTAGTTATCCAACTGGCTTTCTCAATTCAGAATGACTTTACAGAAATAAGTACCCTGGAATGTGTCCAATGAAAATATAACAGAAATGTGTTAGGGACCTCCTAAATCTAAGGTGTTGATTGAATTGTGGTAACTGACTGGGGTAAGGCATCAAAACAGCATTGTACATGGCAGACAAATGGGATTGAATCCCCCTCCCCCCCCCCACACACACACACACACACCTATTCAGATTTGGTTTCTTTTTTTGACATAAATGGCCTCCTTGGCCCCAGTTGGTGACATTACAAATCAGCAAAAAGTCTCCAAGAACTAAACTTCAAGTCTAGTTCATCTAACTATAAATCAAAAACAGAATTACTAGGCACACTACAAATACAGTGTAAAAAAACCTTTATTATTCACTACGAGGGTTATTCCTTTAAAACCAATTAAAAAGCAAAAAATGCAGTCAATGCTCAATGACTATACTTAAGTACAATAGTAATCACAATAGAATGTAGATAGCTATCATATCATGGAGGTACATATAGACATTGTTTGGGTACATATGATAGCTACCAACTCCCATTATCAGTCAATTAGTGAGAAGTATGCAGAGACTATTATAAGGGCCGTGAATAGATGTGTTCGCCCCCCACATGGGGGCTTCCTCATGTGCCCAGCCAAAATTGAGAGAGCAAGTACCGTATATACTCGAGTATAAATTATCTAAATTTAAACCGAGGTACTTACTTTAACTGATAAACTAGAAAAACTGCTTGACCGAGTAAAACCGAGGGTTGACTTTCTTCCACAGGATGCCCCATAGATAGTTCCACAGACAGTCCTATAGAAAGTCCAATATACAGCCCCATAGATAGTTCCACAGACAGTTTCATAGAAAGTACAATACCCAGCCCCATAGAAAGTCCCATAAACAGCCCCATAGAAAGTCCCATACACAGCCCCATAGAAAGCCCCATACACAGCCCCAAAGAAAGTCCAATACACAGCCCCATAGAAAGTCCCATACACACAGCCCAGAGAAAGTTCAATACACCGCCCCATAGAAAGTCCCATAAACAGCACACATAGCAAGTCCCATACACAGCCTATAGAAAGTCGAGTACACAGCCCATAGAAAGCTCCATACAGCACCCCATAGAAAATACCATACACAGCCCCATAGCAAGTCTTATACACAGCCCTATAGAAAGTTCAATACATGGCCACATAGAAAGTCCCATACACAGCCCCATAGAAATTCCCATTCACAGCCCCAGAGAAATTTCAATACACCACCCCATAGAAAGTCCCATACACAGCCCTATAGAAAGTCCAATACACTGCCCCATAGAAGTCCCAACACAGCCCCATAGAAAGTCCCATACATAACCCCATAAAAAGTCCCATACACAGCCCCATAGAAAGTCCCATAGAAAGTTCCACAGACAGTCCATAGAAAGTGCAATACACAGCCCCATAGAAAGTGCAATACACAGTCCCATAGAAAGTTCCACAGACAGCCCCATTGACTTTCTTCATAGAGCCCCATAGATAGTTCCACTGACAGTCCTATAGAAAGTCCCATATACAGCCCCATAGAAAGTCCCAACACAGCCCCATAGAAATTCCCATACACCGCCCATAGAAAGTCCCATACAGCACCCATAGAAAGTCCCCACACAGCCCATAGCAAGTCCCATACACAGCCCTATAGAAAGTTCAATACACCGCCCCATAGAAAGTCCCATACACAGCCCCATAGAAAGTCCCCATAAACAGCCCCATAGAAAGTCCCATACAAACCCCAAAAAAGTCCCATACACAACCCCATAGAAAAATCCCAGTAGAAAGTCCCAAGACCGTCCATAGAAAGTGCAATACACAGCCCCATAGAAAGTGCAAAACACAGTCCCATAGAAAGTTCCACAGACAGCCCCATAGAAAGTCCCATACACAGCCCCATTGAAAGTCCCATACACAGCCCCATAGAAAGAACCACACAGCCCCATAGAAGTCCCATACACAGCCCCCCCATAGAAAGTCCCATACACAGCCCCATTGAAAGTCCCATACACAGACCCATAGAAAGACCCATACACAGCCCCATAGAAAGTCCCGTACACAGCCCCAAAGAAAGTCCCATACACAGCCCCATAGAAAGTCCCATACACAGCCCCATAGAAAGTCCCATACACAGCCCCATAGAATGTTCCATACACAGCCCCATAGAAAGTCCAATACACAGCCCCATGGAAAGTCCCATACACAAACCCATAGAAAGTCCCATACACAAACCCATAGAAAATCCCATACACAGTCCCATAGAAAGTTCCACTGACAGTTCCATAGAAAGTTCCACAGACAGACCCATAGAAAGTACAATACATAACACAGCCCCATAGAAAGTGCCATACACAGCCCCATAACGAGTCCCATACATAGCCCAATAGAAAGTTCAATACAGTGCCCCATAGAAAGTTTCACACAACCCCATAGAATTCCCATACACAGCCCCATAGAAAGTCCCATACACAGCCCCATAGAAAGTCCCATACACAGCCACATAGAAGTCCCCATAGAAAGTCCCATACACAGCCCCATAGAAAGTCCCATGCACAGCCCCATAGAAAGTCCCATACACAGCCCCATAGAAAGTCCCATACACAGACCCATAGAAAGCCCCATACACAGATGTCTCATGTTAATCTTGGATCTCAGCAGTCAATTATTTCTGACAATTTTCAGTAATTTACTTTCTTTAACTCACTTTGTATTTTATATTTCTGGGAGGTTTTACTAATTTCTTGGTGCAATGTTTGTATAGTGAGAGTCATCAAGTCCAGACTGCACCGATCCAGTATCTGGTTCACAAGCATATCTCTGCACAGCACATGCTCCAGTGATACTCTCAGCCCTCTGAGGATCATTAAAGCTTTCAATATTCAGCCAACGTTGATTGGTGTAAGGTAAGGTTCAATTCTCATTTGTTTGAAAATGTAACATACTGTAGGTTCCTTTGATAAAATCTTATCCCAATTTGGGTATAGTTGGGTTGCTAGTCCCAAGATTAGGATTTACAGTTGTCAGAAAAAATCCCAGATTTGTCTCTTTTTTAATGGCAAATCCGGTCCGCTGGAATTTCCCATAAACCCCTGTTAGTCCAGATTTTAGCATCTAAACACACACAGGCTGGTCCCTGCAGCCTACATTGTTGCAAACCTGAGCACAGAGCCAAAGGCGAAAGAAAGAAAAGTTCATTGATGATACATTTTGCAAACCTGACACAGCACAGCAGCCAAGGAGAAGTTTCTTATCTGATACATTGTGCAGTCACTTGATTTACAAATATATGTTGTGCTAAGGGTCGAAGATATATGTTGTACTAAGGGTTGAAGATATATGTTGTGCTAAGGGTCGGATATATATGTTGTGCTAAGGGTCGGATATATATGTTGTGCTAAGGGTCGGATATATATGTTGTGCTAAGGGTCGAAGATATATGTTGTGCTAAGGGTCGGATATATATGTTGTGCTAAGGTCTCATGTTAATCTTGGATCTCAGCAGTCAATTTTTCTGACAATTTTCAGTAATTTACTTTCTTTAACTCACTTTGTATTTTATATTTCTGGGAGGTTTTACTAATTTCTTGGTGCAATGTTTGTATAGTGAGAGTCATCAAGTCCAGACTGCACCGATCCAGTATCTGGTTCACAAGCATATCTCTGCACAGCACATGCTCCAGTGATACTCTCAGCCCTCTGAGGATCATTAAAGCTTTCAATATTCAGCCAACGTTGATTGGTGTAAGGTAAGGTTCAATTCTCATTTGTTTGAAAATGTAACATACTGTAGGTTCCTTTGATAAAATCTTATCCCAATTTGGGTATAGTTGGGTTGCTAGTCCCAAGATTAGGATTTACAGTTGTCAGAAAAAATCCCAGATTTGTCTCTTTTTTAATGGCAAATCCGGGGTCCGCTGGAATTTCCCATAAACCCCTGTTAGTCCGGATTTCTGCATCTATGAACACACACAGGCGTGTCCCTGCAGCCTTACATTGTTGCAAACCTGAGCACAGCAGCCAAAGGAGAAAAGTTCATGATTTGATACATTCTTGCAAACCTGAGCACAGCACAGCAGCCAAGGGAGAAAAGTTCATGCTCTGATACATTGTTGCAAACCTGAGCACAGCACAGCAGCCATGGGAGAAGTTTCTTATCTGATACATTGTTGCAGTCACTTGATTACATATATGTTGTGCTAAGGGTCGAAGATATATGTTGTACTAAGGGTTGAAGATATATGTTGTGCTAAGGGTCGGATATATATGTTGTGCTAAGGGTCGGATATATATGTTGTGCTAAGGGTCGGAGATATATGTTGTGCTAAGGGTCGGATATATATGTTGTGCTAAGGGTCGGATATATATGTTGTGCTAAGGGTAGAGATATATGTTGTGCTAAGGGTATGATATAATGTTGTGCTAAGGGTCGGATATATATGTTGTGCTAAGGGTCGGAGACATAGTTGTGCTAAGGGTTGAAGATATATGTTGTACTAAGGGTCGGAGATATATGTGTACTAGTGTCGAAGAAGATATATGTTGTGCTAAGGGTGGGGTATAATGTTGTACTAAGGGTCGGAGATATATGTTGTGCTAAAGGTCGGAGATATATGTTGTGCTAAGGGTCGGAGATATATGTTTACTAAGGGTCAAAGATAATGTTGTTAAGGGTCAAAGATATATGTTGTATAAGGTCGAAGATATATGTGTGCTAGGGTCGGTAATATGTTGTGCTAAGGGTCGGATATATATGTTGTGCTAAGGGTCGGAGATATATGTTGTGCTAAGGGTCGGAGATATATGTTGTGTGCTAAGGGTCGGAGATATATTAGTTGCACCTTATCTAAACATACAGGTGTCTAATCTGCTGACTAGCAATCGCCCTGCCACTTGCATTTTAATAAGCCCCCCAGCAAAATCAGGTTTGAGTCACTGTGTTGTAACACCCGTGATATATATATGTATATATTTACTGATACATCATATGTCTTTATAAACAAGTTATAGTCGTTTTCAACAAAATCTTTTTTTTTGTGTAATGTAAAAAAAAATAATACTAAGGGTTGAGGGTGGTTCATGAATATATATTACCTCAGCTATGATTAATACAATAGATGTGAGTGAGGGATTATTATATAGTAGATGTGTAATAAATACAAGACTTCATTTTCTGTCTATCTCTTTCTGTTAATAAGCAGGATATGACAGGTGTTTCAAGACAGCTACTTTGACGATGGGATTGGCATGGATTTAGATCATATGCTATACTTTGACTTACTAAACAACTGAATATGCTTCTGTATAGCATGGGGAAAGTGTCCATTGAAGGGGTGCATATTTATTATTTGATGAAAATCTAAGGTTAAGTATTATGGGGTATCTAATTGTTTTAATTGCCCATGCTGGAAACTATCATTTTTCCCAACGATTACTGTACTTTTTTGTTGTTGTTCAGTACCCTATTTTTTAAGATACCTAATCTTAAGTATCTACAATTTCAGTTGTCAATCAAATGCCTTATTATCACCAACAATGTAATGGGACAGTTGGGTGTGGTATTGGTAGGAAATTACACCTTTGTGCTGCCTCACAATGATTACTGAGCATTCTCCAAACAAGTGGAGTTTAAATGAAAGGCTAGTTTCCACCTTAAAAATGCGCCATCAACCACCTATCTACGTGCTCCACAGCCAAAGAATATAAAGAAATTACTGACCAGAAAGTTAAGGGGTGGGGAGGATGACATGTGACATTCCTAAGGCTGCTCTCCACCTTGCCGCCGGCGAGCAACAGCCTCAGACGTCACTGACAGGACAGGAGACAAGTCCTTCCCCTCCCTGCTGTGTGAAGTGAAGATCCTCACAGTGAAGGTAAGGGAATCTTAGCTATACTCTCTCACTATGTGAAAAACAGCCTTTTCAGGCAGAGTTCTCACTCTGCCTGAAAAGACAGCTGCGAGTAGGCGGGGCCACGGTACACATGAGTGGGCTGGGCCACATGGGGCCAAAGGGGGCCTGCAAATGGAGGGGCCATGAGTGGGAGGGACTAGGGGGGCTTGCAAGGGGAGGAGGAGACACTGGGCAGATTGACTGTCATATTGACATGGTTTCAGAGCAGGAAGCAGGAAGTGCAGGGGAACTGGTGCTGCTGCTGCCATATCACACACAAAAATGTTAATATCTTCAAAACTATGCAAAATAAACAATGAAAATAACTTGCAAAAATTCTCAGGAGAGCAACTTCTGTCAATTTACCTAAAGTCATTTCTGGACCACAGTTCCCCTTTAAGAATAGGAAGGGGTATATGAGCCTGGATTAAAGACGTTCAGTAATATACCTCAGAGTAACTGATATCTATATCTATTTATTTATAGATGAGGGTGCAAAATCAATTTTTTACATACCCTTATTACCCTTAATTGTATATTTTCAGGTTTGGATTGTAGATTTATTAAAAATCTTCAATTAAGAATATCAATGAGATTAAGACCTAAAATTTTATTAAAAGACCTCCAACATTTATTGTTAGCATAAAGGGTATCTCCACTGTAAAATATGACTTCCTTTTGCCTACCCTTAAGAAGTTTTGGTTACCTGATAATATAATCGGATAAATTAATACACCCATTATCAATTTCAGACACAATGTCTGATGAATGTGCAGTAATCAGGGATCATTGGGCATTCAACCCAGATGGATCACTGAACTACGTCTGCACATTTGTGCGATAATTAATCGTCTTCTTGTTCGTGTGTCTGGGGGGTCAAGCATAAGTCTTAAGGCACCCTATACTTACAGTATCCTTTAATACTCGTTATAGATAAAGTTTGTCCATCTAAGGGTGAGGCCACACTGCAATGCACTTGAGCACACCGAAGCCATCACCAATGTTTGCAATGGGAGCACATGCGATTGCAAATAAAATGCAGATTGCATATGCTCCAAGAAAAGGCTTGCACGCGCAGTCACAGTAGCACACTAGTTTGGCCACATCATTGTGCCACACTAGTGTGCACTTTTAAAAGCACAATCGTGATCGGATAACGCTTAAAAGCACATCAGTGTGGGCCTAGCCCTAAGTGTTTCTGTTAAAGTAGAATGTGGGTAGAAATTTGCTGTTTTTTTTTAATTTATCCATATGAATTTTGAAATAGTCTTTTCCATACCTGTAAAAGAATGGTTTGGAATTGTTATAAATATAGCCCTAAAAAATCATATAATAATGAATTACCATCTTAAAGGACACGTACTCTCCGATTTTTATATACCTTTCCAACACCTGAAAACTATGACCTTGCAAATCTTACTTACCTCCCTGTCATTCCTGAACTGACATCTCAACCTGCAATTGTATACAGTTAAATTTCAATATTTCATTTTAATTTAGGATGTTGAAGATTATCCACGAGAATGTTGTCTCTCTTAGAAATAGGAGAGGAGATCAAACCAAACAGGCAGCAGGAGGAGTGGTGGAGTGTTAAACACAATGTCTAATGTCTCCTATTTTCCTGCTAAATAGTTTTAGGTTTTACTAAATGAGGGGGAGAGCAATGCTTGGGTAATTGTTGCTCTTTAATTTATTATGATAGATAGTATATTTACTCTTCTCTATATAGTGCTATATATTACACAGCACTTAATCACTAAGGCCCAAAAGAGGCTAAAATTCTATGTTTTTGCCAACATACTACCTATGATGTCTTTATGATGTGAGAGAAAACCAGAATACCCATAAAAAAACACACATGCTGCAAACAATCAGTTTATAGTTTATAGTTTATAGATTTGAGGTTGAATAAAAACATACGTCCATCCAGTCCAAACCCATCTAGCAATATCCTCATTTCTGCTAACTGTTGATCCAGAGGAAGGCAAAAAAAAAAACCCATCAAATTTATGAAGGGAAAAAATTCCTTTCTGACTCCAAGTGGCAATCGGAAATTTCCCTTACTTATGAATCAATACCAGAAACCCATCCAGTTGCCAGAAAACAATGGTCCACTGGAAGAAGTTCCATAGCTTTACAGTTCCCACAGTGAAAAACCCTTTCCGAACTTGAAGCCTAAACATTTTTTCTTGTGTCTTTAGGGATGTCTCGTGTCCTCTGACATGTTCTATTGGTGAACAATGCCTCAGGACAGTTTATTGTATGGCCCGTTAATGTATTTATACACAGTAAATAATCATATCCCCACGCAGGCGCCTTTTCCCAGCGTACATAATTGTAACTTTTCCAGTCTCTTCTTCATATTCAAACTCCCCCATCCCATTATTAATTTAGTTGCCCTTCTCTGAACCCTTTCCATTTCAAAAGATGTTCTTTTTGTACACAGGTTCCAAATTGCACTGCATATTCCAAATGAGGCCTAACCAATGCTTGTAAAGAGGGAGAATAACATTTTCCTCCTTGAATCCTACCTCTCTTTATACAAGGCAATACCATGCTGGCTCTGGCTGTTATGCCTGGCACTGTTGCTACTTTAAGTTTGTTATCCACCAAAACTCCAAGATCCCTTTCCAACCAGGGATTCAGTACCACAGAGCCATTTATAGTATAAGTAGCACAAGTCCAAAATGCATCACCTTACATTTTCAACATTGAATTTCATCTGCCACTTAGCCAGCCCAATGTGACAATCTATCTAGATCCCCCTGCAACGATTGCACATCTCTGAAGTTTTTATGGTCGACAAGTTTTGTGTCGTCAGCAAACACAAGAAACCTTGCTGGACAATACCCACTTCCAAATCATTAATAAATAGATTAAATAGAGAAGTGCCCCAACCAGAACCAGTGGCACCCCACTTAGCACTTAGGTCCATAATGATGAAGCCCCTATTTACAACTACTTCTGTATCCTAGTCATTAACCAATTTTTATCCATGTACAAATGTGACTCCCCAGACCAACAGACCTTAGCTTATACTTAGTTGCGCTATGGGGACATGTATCAAAAGCTTTTGCAAAATCCAAGTAAACTACATCTACTGCTATGCCAGAGTCTAAATTTCTACTTACTTCCTAATAAAAGCCAAGCAAGTTAGTTTTTGACAAGATCTACGTATTCCTCCTAAATCCATGCTGGTTACTACTTATAATGTCAGTCCGTTGAAACATACTCTAAACATGTTCCCTTATTAACTTTCCAGGATCTTCCCCACCACTGAAGTTAAACTTACAGGGCTGTAATTACCCGGCTGTGAACGACTACCCTTTTGAATATTGGAATAAAACATCAGCCTTTTTTAATCCAGAGGCACACCACCCGGACATGAGGGATCTGCCAAAAATAAGAAACAATGGCCTATATAAAACTGAACTTAGCTCCCTAAGTACCCGAGGATGTATTTTAACCGGTCCAGGAGATTTATTAATATTAACCTTATTTAGTTCTTTCTGTACCATATCCTTGGTTAACCAAGTGCACTTGAATCTTTATACCATTATTGCTACATACTCTATGATATCTGTACTTGGATCTTCTATAGTGTATACAGAGGGAAAAAATTCTTCAAGACATTTGCTTCATCCTCTATAACTAACTTATCCCCATTTATTAATGGTGCCACATTCTCAGTCCTTCATCTTTACTATGAATATACTTAAAAAAAATTTTAGGCTTAGTGATGCTTTGTTTAGCTATACTAACTTCATTATTAATTTTAGCTAGTTTGATTGCTTTCTTACACTCCTGTTATAGTTTTTATAATCCCTAAAGGCCCTTTCCGTTCCCTCTGCCTTAAAGGTTTTAAATGCCTTTTTCTTCCTTTCCATTTGCCTCTTTACATCAGAATTCAGCCACATGGGGCGGATTTATTTTAAGCAAAGAGCCAACCATTCAGTGTATAACACACCATTCAGTGTATACATTGTCAAAGATCAAATACTGTTGCTTTGATGCCTATAAAGGATTACAGGGAGATTCAATAAAATTCTTATCGTTAAAAATGTGCTAATTTTGCCACAACCAATCAGATCTTAGTTAACATTTGCAAGCATTTGATTGGTTGGGGCAAAATTAGCACCATTTTTAACAAAAAGAACTTATTGAATCTCCTGGTATGTTTCCTTAATTCATTAACATATATTATTCAGCATTTTAGTTTTCCTATCAGCTTGTATAAGATCTTTATAGTAATTTTTATTAAGTTGTGGTACATAATAAAGAAATAATAAGTTGAAACAATGTTTACTGACTCCATAAACTCCAGCATAAGCATCCACCTAGCAAATCAATGCAAAAGTCTTTACATTTTATTGATGAAATAGATAGAGCAATAGCATTCATATAAGCGCTGAGAAATCCTTTAATCCCATCTCAGTGCAAGTGCATTACTAACATGCCTTTTAGATGTGAGTAAATAAATGCTTGCTGTGAAAATGATATAGTAGCCAACTGTACATATAATGTGAATATATCGTAAAAACTGATTGAAAGGGTGCTGGTGTCGATATTAATAAAACTAACCCAAAACTTAAAAAAGTCAAAGCAGTTGCTCAAGTCTATGTTTGGCCATGGAAGTAGACATTTACACTAAACAACAACAAATACGTGTCAATGTGCAGTGGCATCATTAGTTTGTTAACAAAAATTTAAAATCTTACTTAGAACTGAAAAACAATTGCTCAATGACCACGATTTACAATTAAAAAAAAGAAAAATCTGAGCTTAAGCTGTCATACACTGGTCAGTGATTGATTGAATGAAGAACCAATCAAAAATTGGGCCACCAATGTTCCACAGATTTCAGCTTGAAAATTGTGAAAATCTGGAGTTCTGGAAGATGGGTCAATTAAAAAAATTGACTCCATTCTACCGATTGATATGTTGATCGGTTTATCGAAAACACAGGAAACCGTAAATCAATATTCCGATCAATTTGAGATTAGATATTACAGAATATCGATGCTGTGTTCATACTTTCTCTGCGCTATATTGGACCAGATTCATTTTAATTAAAGAAAAAACATTTTCTGTCTCAGATTTCTGTGGACTACTTTAAATTGGGGATGGTTTTCATGTAACAGACGTTCAATGTGTGGTTTTGGCAGGCGATAATACGGTCATCATCCTGTGTCAGTTCATGGCGGGCAGTCCACTCATTAGTTAGGACATTCTAAAATTTGTCTGCCTGTTTGTGCAATGTATTATTTATTTTGTCAACCAGTTGTTATTTTCTGCCAGCATTGTATAAAATAGTAATTAGTTTTATTTTGCCTTTTCACTCCAGACATAACTGCACTTGTACTTTCAAAGTATTTCAGCTACTAAAATAAGTCTTTGTATCTTATTTTGCCAGATTTTTCCCCTCATTTGTTTGAGTTAATTTTTTTCCAGTTTTGAAAGCAAAAAAAGTACATTCCTCACTTTCATTTTCTTAGTTGTTAGTGCCCAATTTCTTCCTGTCTTAGTAGGTCTTGATATGGGGAAGATTTTTTTCTCCTTTAAACTGGCAATTACAAGAAATAGCAAATAAAACACTTACCGTATATACTCGAGTTATAATCAAGGTTTTAGGCTTTAAAAAAAGCCTAAAAAAATCCTACCTCGACTTATACTCGGGTCACTAACCTGAACTCGGCAGCCGAACACTTCCTCCTACTTCGCATTCATTGTACGGCGTCTGACGTCACTATTCGGCCCCAGTCTTACCCGGCGCCAAGTAGTGACGTCAGACGCATTTAATACGGAAGAAGGAGGAAGCGTTCGGCTGCCGGAGTTCAGGTTAGTGACTCAATAATCTTCACAAACAGGATAATGCATTTGATTCAGGGAAATAATGGATTTGTAAACAGGAAATAATGATTCTATAACAGGCTGTTTTATCACTGGGTAATTAAACTTACATCTACATGAGTTTACACAGTGATTGCCACTGAAGATGTTTGAAACTTCAAACTCCCAGCAACTAAAGCATGCTGGGAATTGTAGTTCCAAACATCTAGAGTGGCAAGGAATTGGGGGTTAGTGTGTGGAATGCCTCCATTTAAAATCAACTAATGCCTTAAAAACAATATGGATTCAGGACAATAAAGACTCAGAAGGCAGTAGTGGTCAATTTATACCCTCGACTTATACTCGGGTCAATCTGTGTACTGTGATTTTTAGCCATACAAAATAGGTACCTCGACTTATACTCGGGTCGACTATATTCGAGTATATACGGTATCTATAGATTAAATCAAATGACTTGCTTCTTTTAGATATGAAAATTCAGGAACAGAGGGAGACTCGGGTTTGATTACTTCCATAGTTGAGCATTGATTCATGGCGGAAGAAGGACCTTAATCATCAGTGGATATGTTATTATCCTATTTCATAAGAAAGGTCTGTCTTTTCCGAAATACATCATTCTGCTTTGATCCAACTTTACCTTATGGATGATGCAGCTATGTCCACGATCCAATGAAATGGCAAATGGAATTCACATTGAAGAAGGCATTTGTGGCAGCAGGGGGATACTTGTTGGCCGAAGTTGTTTGACATCTAAGAGCAATAATGAAATTATGGCTTCAAGATTTTAAGGAAGCTATTCAAGGAAATGTTAAGAATCATGATGTTTTTGAGACTTTAGATTGGCAGTAGATGTTTTCTCTGAGGCAGTTACATACATAGATACAGTATCTTCCACTTCGATGGCTGTCAGTGCAACAGTCACCAAAATTCCCCTAATTGCATTTTCTGCAGGGTTTTTTTTGTTGGCAGTACTTAAAATATACTTAAATAAAAGACGAAGAGAGAAGGTGGAGGAATGCTTTAATTTTTTTTCTGGTGGTCCTAAAGAGGAAAAAACATGTTGGTGGCTCTGACCATCTGCAGTAGGTGTGATAACATTTATTGTTTTCTCTTTAGAAATGTCCAAATACATCTAGACACTGTAGTATAGTGAGAATACCTCCTTCCAATCATTAAAAAATAAATTTAAACATTTTTGGCCCCACACCAGAACCCTGTGGCACCACACTTAGAACTTTAGTCCATATTGATGAAGCACCATAACAAATACTCTTTGCATCAATCCACCAACCAGATTCTATCCATGTAGGAAGTGCCACTCAAGCCCAACAGACAGTATCGGACTGACCACAGGCAGGGACGGATTATAAATTTATCTCCCCTAGGCCAGTTATTTTGTGTTCCCCACCAAGCACCCCCAAACTTTACCAGCTAATAAAAATTTATGACATTCCCATAAAATCATCAATTTATTAACACACACACATATATATGGTTTTGACATCGACAGAAAGAGAGAGGGACAGACAGAGGGACAGACAGAAGGAGAGAGGGACAGACAAAAAGAAAGAGAGGGACAGACAGATAGAAGAAGAGAGGGACAGACAAGTAGAAGGAGAGAGGGACAGACAGATAGAAGGAGAGAGGGGACAGACAGTGTAGAACGCGAAAGAGAGGGACAGACAGGTAGAAGGAGAGAGGGACAGACAGATAGAAGGAGAGAGGGAACAGACAGATAGAAGAAGAGAGGACAGACAGGTAGAAAGAGAGGACGACAGGTAGAAAGAGAGGGACAGACAGGTAGAAAGAGAGGGACAGACAGGTAGAAGCGGAGATAGAAGGAGAGAGGGGACAGATTTTTATTTTTGTTTCAACAAATTACCATTTCCCAAAATTTCTTTTTTTTTTTTTTCTCCCCCCACAAACCCACCCCAATTGTTTTTTTTTTTTTGTTACCCCCCACATTTAAACCCCAATTTTTTTTTTTTCAACAAAACACTCTGGACAGATAGAAGAAGAGAAGGACAAGTCATGATATGAAGAAGGGAATTACGAGAGGGACGACAGGTAGAAGGAGAGAGGGCCAAGACAGGTAGCAGGACGAGAGGGAAGACAGGATAGCCCACGATTTGAGGAGGTGATCGTCACAGATAGAAGGCCGAGAGGACAGACAGGGGATCAGATGAGAAGTGTTTTGGTTCCCCACTTGAGAGGGGACCAGACAGCGTACGAGACGCTACCACGAGAAGGACACAGACAGGTTAGTTTGAGGCAGCAGAGGGAAAGGGAGAGAGGGACAGACAGATAGAAGGATGCCGAGAGGAAACAGACAGATATAGAAGAACGACCGAGGGACAGCAGACCAGATTAGAAGGACGAGAGGGACAGAAAGGATCGAAGGAACCGACCCCGCAAGACTGAACAGACTAGAAGGAGAGAAAGATAAGGCTACCCTGTCAAACTAAATTTAGCAAACCCTAGACGTATCAAGTGTCCTGCAATTACCATTAACCTGCAACTGGTTGTCTTTCTACATGACATAACTTAAGAATTCCACTTGCTCAGTAGCGTTTTTCTTTTTTCAGAATCGATCATGCTTTCCTGCCTGCTCGTTTATTCTAGATGAACGTGATTCCGACCAAATCAGCCACAGTTCAGTGTTAGTTAGTTCGAAATATAAGTATGTCCTGTGTAACTTACTGCCGCGCACTGATTAACGGGATTAGGCTTTGTGATCTATTGAAGTCCTCCCAACGAGAGGGTCGGCCTACCACATTATAAATTTGCCCCCGTTCCCGGGCTATACTTTACTTCCTTCATGCCGCCCTGGTGCTGCTGCCGCCCTAGTGGCACTGGTTGCCTAGGTGGATTTTTACTCCTCCCAGATTTAATTTGTGGCCCTGTGTCCCGACATCGGGTTGTTTTCATAATCGAATACCACCCACCGGACAGGCCTCACGCCCCTCTCCACCCCCCACCCACCCCGAGCGCCACCTGCCTACATACTTTTTACCTTTTCGCGCCCCACAAGGCTCTAGCCCTCACGACTAACTGCCATTTAACCTCCCCCAACCACTACGGCCTCTGCTCCGGAAGTCCAACAAGCGCTATGTACCCTCTGCTCCCCTCCCCATTCGACCCTAGACCTTATATCGCTTCGGTTGGGCACCCATAAAAATATATCGTCCTGGTGCGAGACCCACAACTTGTCTATAGACCTTTCTGGTCGAAGTACACCAAACACAGTTCATTTGTAGTCCCTACTTCACCACAACACCATACCCCTTAGCCTCCCCCAACATAATACAATAGAAAGCTCGACACGAGGGGACGAAGGAACCTAATTTGTTATTTCATTAATAGCACCTTTCTATATGCTGAATAATCCCACAGTATACCCACCCCACTTTCTCTGTTACTGCGGAAAAGCTCACTCAACTCTCATAAAAAAAAAGCCAAAAGAAAGTTTGACAAAGATCCTGTTCCTCATAAATCCATGCTGATTACTACTTATCGGATTGTACTTATGGTAGCCCCCAATTCCTGGATCTGACCCGAATCTATTGATTAAACTATGAATTTAGACAGTCTTAGGCATGTACAGGTATGCTTTAAATTTTTAATAAATAAACTTGGTAGTTAGTTTAGAATACAAAAAAAAAAAGTATTATTAATCTTTTTTTTTCTGATTTGCTGCCTTAAATTGTAAAAAAATGCTTGTTTATCAAAAGAAAAAACTATCTAAATATTATATATTAAAAATTTTAGGTTTATTTATAAAGGCATATTGCTATGGTTAAGTTAGATCTGCTACTCAACTTTATCTGGAAGACCAAACTCGAATGGTTCCAATGGTTATATTTTTGACATGATGTAGATACTTTGTGCAGTGCACAGAAATGCTAGGGCTCAGTGTGTAGACAGTCGGAATACCAAGGGATCTGGCCATTTCTAAGCACACAGAGTTTGGCTTGCCCATAGCGTGTGATCAGAAACACAATCCAGTCGCCCTTAAAAGTGCAGTAGTGTGGGCCTATCCTCCGAAGAGGTATTGGCATTTACCATTTTTTCTCCACTGTGCCAGTCACTATCCCCAGAGTTGCTACTTTTTAATAAACCCTTCAGATGCCAGCTAATTTAGAGCTAATAACATTTAACCCCCCTTTTCGTGGCCTACTAGTATTGCACACTAAAACCCTTAGTGCCTAGCACTTATCACTAGAGTACTGATATTCAATTTGCCAGAAAAAACGTTACCATAACAAAAGAGTAAATTTACCATTAAACCAGTTCAGCTGCCAGCAGATTTTCACAGCGTATCGGACCATTCGCCATTTTTTCAGATCCAGCCAGAAACATTACCTTAACCCTTCCAGCCTCGCCAGCACATGAAATGATATACAGTATGTTACTTTACCTCTCCACTTGATTGTCACACTCCTCCACCTACTCTAACAGTTCTAATTGGAGAGTTGGGTTATGGAAGGAAGAGACGAGGCCCCAGACAGGGCTAGGAGGATCGTTCATGTTTGCTGCTAGTCACATTGGTCACCTGTCTATAAAGTATGCAGCAAGCTTTTACCTGGCAATTTTTAAATTGTTCTCCTCAGTACTATTACTGAGCTCACACTCCCCTCTCTCCTTCTCACCTTCAGTTCATTTGTACCAAAGAGGTCGATTTTTTAGGCAGAGGGACCACCTGGGCCCAAAGAACTAGCCGCGTCTAAGTGCCGGATCCATGTCGGAAAACCGTTCTTCTCCACTATGTTATTGTCTATCCCGTCAGCTTTTCGTTCAGTGTTAGAGGATTGCTACTGTTTTACACCTGTTCAGCTGTAATTGTGCCCTGAACTCCCCCACCACTCCTACATCGCAACACCAATGTATGCACATTATCAAATGAACTGAAGGAGAAAGGACAACAGGGGCCGGTGTCCAGAACGAGGATGAGCTACAGCTTATGGTTATTTGTTTCACTGAGTAAGAGGAATGGCAGGACATAGCGGATACCCCACCGCGGATCTATCCCGTACCCAAACGGCGGAAACTTTTGTTTGTTTGCACAGTTTTTACGCCCCCTCCACACGATCATTACTTTTCTTTTAAACCGTAGGATTTTTTATCCTGGTATTGTTTCTCGCGATGTAAGGGTCGGAGACATATGTGGCTAAGGGTTGAAGATATATGTTGTACTAAGGGTCGGAAGATATATGTGTACTAAGTGTCGAAGATTATAGTTGTGCTAAGGGTGGGGTATAATGTTGTTACTAGGGTGCGGAGATATATGTTGTGTAAAGGTCGGAGATATATGTTGTGCTAAGGGTCGGAGATATATGTTGTACTAAGGGGTCAAAGATATATGTTGTACTAAGGGTCAAGATATATGTTGTACTAAGGGTCGAAGATATATGTTGTGCTAAGGGTCGGGGGTATATATGTTGTGCTAAGGGTCGGATATATATGTTGTGCTAAGGGTCGGAGATATATGTTGTGCTAAGGGTCGGAGATATATGTTGTGCTAGGGTCGGAGATATATTAGTTGCACTTATCTAAACTACAGGTGTCTAATCTGCTGACAGCAATCGCCCTGCCACTTGCATTTTAATAAGCCCCCCAGCAAAATCAGGTTTGAGTCACTGTGTTAACACCCAGTTCTGATATATTATGATATATACTGTATACATCATATGTCTATTATAACAAGTATATAGTCGTTTTCAACAAAATCTTTTTTTTTTGTGGTAATGTAAAAAAATAATACTAAGGGTTGAGGGTGGTTCATGAATATATATTACCTCAGCTATGATTAATACAATAGATGTGAGTGAGGGATTATTATATAGTAGATGTAATAAATACAAGACTTCATTTTCTGTCTATCTCTTCTGTTAATAAGCAGGATATGACAGGGTGTTCAAGACAGCTACTTTGACGATGGGATTGGCATGGATTTAGATCATATGCTATACTTGTACATTACTAAACAACACTGAATATGCTTCTGTATAGCATGGGGAAAGTGTCCATTGAAGGGGGCATATTTTTATTTGATGAAAATCTAAGGTTAAGTTATGGGGTATCTAAATTGTTTTAATTGCCCATTGCTGGAAACTATCATTTTCCCAACGATTACTGTACCTTTTTTGTTGTTGTTCAGTACCCTATTTTTTAAGATACCTAATCTTAAGTATCTACAATTTCAGTTGTCAATCAAATGCCTTATTATCACCAACAATGTAATGGTGACAGTTGGGTGTGTGTATTGGTAGGAAATTAACACCTTTGTGCTGCCTCACAATGATTACTGAGCATTCTCCAAACAAGTGGAGTTTAAATGAAAGGCGTAGTTTCCTACCTTAAAATGCGCCATCAACCACCTATCTACGTGCTCCACAGCCAAAGATATAAAGAAATTACTGACCAGAAAGTTAATGGGTGGGGAGGATGACATGTGACATTCCTAAGGTGCTCCTCACACTTGCCGCCGGCGAGAGCACAGCCTCAGACGTCACTGACAGGACAAGGAGACAAGTCTTCCCCTCCCTGCTGTGTGAAGTGAAGATCCTCACAGTGAAGGTAAGGGGAATCTTAGCTATACTCTCTCACTATGTGAAAACAGCCTTTTCAGGCAGAGTTCTCACTCTGCCTGAAAAGACAGCTGCGAGTAGCGGGGCCACGGTACACATGAGTGGGCTGGGCCACATGGGCCAAAGGGGGCCTGCAAATGGAGGGGCCATGAGTGGGAGGGACTAGGGGGGCTTGCAAGGGGAGGAGGAGACACTGGGCAGATTGACTGTCATACATTGACATGGTTTCAGAGCAGGAAGCAGGAAGTGCAGGGGAACTGGTGCTGTGCTGCCATATCACACACAAAAATGTTAATATCTTCAAAACTAGCAAAAATAAACAATGAAAATAACTTGCAAAAATTCTCAGGAGAGCAACTTCTGTCAATTTACCTAAAGTCATTTCTGGACCACAGTTCCCCTTTAAGAATAGGAAGGGGTATATGAGCCTGGATTAAAGACGTTCAGTAATATACCTCAGAGTAACTGATATCTATATCTATTATTATTATAGATGAGGGTGCAAAATCAATTTTTATACATACCCTTATATACCCTTAATTGTATATTTTCAGGTTTGGATTGTTAGATTTATTAAAAATCTTCAATTAAGAATATCAATGAGATTAAGACCTAAAATTTTTTAAAAGACCTCCAACATTTATTGTTAGCATAAAGGGTATCTCCACTGTAAAATATGACTTCCTTTTGCCTACCCTTAAGAAGTTTTGGTTACCTGATAATATAATCGGATAAATAATAACACCCATTATCAATTTCAGACACAATGTTGATGAATGTGCAGTAATCAGGGATCATTGGGCATTCAACCCAGATGGATCACTGAACTACGTCTGCACATTTGTGCGATAATTAATCGTCTTCTTGTGTCGTGTGTGTGGGGTCAAGCATCAAGTCTTAAGGCACCCTATACTTACAGTATCCTTTAATCATCGTTATAGATAAAGTTTGTCCAATCTAAGGGTGAGGCCACACTGCAATGCACTTGAGCACACGAAGCCCATCACCCAATGTTTGCAATGGGAGCACATGCGATTGCAAATAAAATGCAGATTGCATATGCTCCAAGAAAAGGCTTGCACGCGCAGTCACAGTAGCACACTAGTTTGGCCACATCAATTGTGCCACACTAGTGTGCACTTTTAAAAGCACAATCGTGATCGGATAACGCTTAAAAGCACATCAGTGTGTGGCCTAGCCTAAGTGTTTCTGTTAAAGTAGAATGTGGGTAGAAATTTGCTGTTTTTTTTTAATTTATCCATATGAATTTTGAAATAGTCTTTTCCATACCTGTAAAGAATTGGTTTGGAATTGTTTAATATAGCCCTAAAAAATCATATAATAATGACATATCCATCTTAAAGGACACGTACCTCCGATTTTATACTACCTTTCCAACACCTGAAAACTATGACCTTGCAAATCTTACTTACCTCCCTGTCATTCCTGAACTGACACTTCAACCTGCAATTGTATACAGTTAAACTTTTAATATTTCATTTTAATTTAGGATGTTGGAGATTCTCCCGAAATGTTGTCTCTCTTAGAAATAGGGAGGAGATCAAACCAACAGGCAGCAGGAGGAGTGGTGGAGCGTTAAACACAATGTCTAATGTCTCCTATTTTCCTGCTAAATAGTTTTAGGTTTACTAAATGAGGGAGAGCAATGCTTGGGCTCTATTGTTGCTCTGTAATTTATGTAGATATGTATATTTACTTTCTTATATAGTGCTATATATTACACAGCACTTAATCACTAAGGCCCAAAAGAGGCTAAATTCTATGTTCTGCCACATACTACCTATGATGTCTTTATGATTGTGAGGAGGAAAACAGAATACCCATAAAAAAACACACTGCTGCAAACAATCAGTTTATAGTTTATAGTTTATAGTATTTGAGGTTGAATAAAAACATACGTCCATCCAGTCCAACCCATCTAGCAATATCCTCATTTCTGCACTAACTGTTGATCCAGAGGAAGGCAAAAAAAAAAACACCATCAAATTTATGAAGGGAAAAAAATTCCTTTTGACTCCAAGTGGCAATCGGAAATTTCCCTTACTTTATGAATCAATACCAGAAACCCATCCAGTTGCCAGAAACAATGTCCACTGGAGAGAAGTTCCATAGCTTTACAGTTCCCACAGTGAAAAACCCTTCCGAACTTGAAGCCTAAACATTTTTTCTTCGTGTCTTTAGGGATGTCTCGTGTCCTCATGACATGTTCTATGGTGAACAATGCCTCAGACAGTTTTGTATGGCCCGTTAATGTATTTATACACAAGTAATCATATCCCCCGCAGGCGCCTTTTCTCCAGCGTACATAATTGTAACTTTTCCAGTCTCTCTTCATATTCAAACTCCCCCAATCCCATTATTAATTTAGTTGCCCTTCTTCTGAACCCTTTCCATTTCAAAGATGTTCTTTTTGTACACAGGTTCCAAAATTGCACTGCATATTCCAAATGAGGCCTAACCAATGCTTTGTAAAGAGGGAGAATAACATTTTTCCTCCTTGAATCCATACCTCTCTTTATACAAGGCAATACCATGCTGGCTCTGGCTGTTATTGCTGGGAGACTGCTACTCTTAAGTTTGTTATCCACCAAAACCCAAGATCCCTTTCCAACAGGGATTCAGTACCACACAGAGCCATTTATAGTATAAGGAGCACAAGTCCAAAATGCATCACCTTACATTTATCAACATTGAATTTCAGTCGCCCACTTAGCCAGCCCAATGTGACAATCTATCTAGATCCCCCTGCACGCTATTTGCACATCCTCTGAAGGTTTTTATGGTCACGACAAAGTTTTGTGTCGTCAGCAAAAACACAAGAAACCTTGCTGGACAATACCCACCTCCAAATCATTAATAAATAGATTAATAGAAAGTGGCCCCAAACAGAAACCACCGTGGCACCCCACTTAGCATTAGGTATAATGAATGAAGCCCTATTTCAACACTACTCTCTGTTCCTATCATTAACCAATTTTTATCCATGTACAAATGTGACTCCCCAGACCAACAGACCTTAGCTTATACATTAGTTGCCTATGGGAGACTGTATCAAAAGCTTTTGCAAAATCCAAGTAAACTACAAATCTACTGCTTGCCAGAGTCTAAATTTCTATTACGTCCTAATAAAAGCCAAAGCAGTTGAGTTGGATATGTTGTGCTAAGGGTCGGATATATATGTTGTGCTAAGGGTCGGAGATATATGTTGTGCTAAGGGTCGGATATATATGTTGTGCTAAGGGTCGGATATATATGTTGTGCTAAGGGTCGAAGATATATGTTGTGCTAAGGGTCTGATATATATGTTGTGCTAAGGGTCGGATATATATGTTGTGCTAAGGGTCGGAGACATATGTTGTGCTAAGGGTTGAAGATATATGTTGTACTAAGGGTCGGAGATATATGTTGTACTAAGTGTCGAAGATATATGTTGTGCTAAGGGTGGGGTATATATGTTGTACTAAGGGTCGGAGATATATGTTGTGCTAAGGGTCGGAGATATATGTTGTGCTAAGGGTCGGAGATATATGTTGTACTAAGGGTCAAAGATATATGTTGTACTAAGGGTCGAAGATATATGTTGTGCTACGGGTCGGGTATATATGTTGTGCTAAGGGTCGGATATATATGTTGTGCTAAGGGTCGGAGATATATGTTGTGCTAAGGGTCGGAGATATATTAGTTGCACCTTATCTAAACATACAGGTGTCTAATCTGCTGACTAGCAATCGCCCTGCCACTTGCATTTTAATAAGCCCCCCAGCAAAATCAGGTTTGAGTCACTGTGTGTAACACCCAGTTCTGATATATATATGTATATATTACTGTATACATCATATGTCTTTATAAACAAGTTATAGGTCGTTTTTCAACAAAATCTTTTTTTTTTGTGTAAATGTAAAAAAATAATACTAAGGGTTGAGGGTGGTTCATGAATATATATTACCTCAGCTATGATTAATACAATAGATGTGAGTGAGGGATTATTTATATAGTAGATGTTAATAAATACAAGACTTCATTTTCTGTCTATCTCTTTCTGTTAATAAGCAGGATATGACAGGTGTTTCAAGACAGCTAATTTGACGATGGGATTGGCATGGATTTAGATCATATGCTATACTTTGTACATTACTAAACACTGAATATGCTTCTGTATAGCATGGGGAAAGTGTCCATTTGAAGGGGTGCATATTTATTTATTTGATGAAATCTAAGGTTAAGTCTTATGGGGTATCTAAATTGTTTTAATTGCCCATTGCTGGAAACTATCATTTATCCCAACGATTACTGTACCTTTTTTTGTTGTTGTTCAGTACCCTATTTTTTAAGATACCTAATCTTAAGTATGCTTGTGAAGGTTCTCATTCATCCAGGTCATGGTATATCTGTTGTATTCAATTAGATCAACTGGACTTGAAGTTTAGTTCTTGAAGACGTTTCGCTAGTCATCCGACTGGCTTTCTCAATTCAGAATGACTTGTACAAGAATCTGTGGCAATTATGTACCGAAACCATGTCCACTGGAAGACAGTTCCATAGCTTTACAGTTCCCACAGTGAAAAACCCTTCCGAACTTGAAGCCTAAACATTTTTTCTTCGTGTCTTTAGGGATGTCTCGTGTCCTCTGACATGTTCTATTGGTGAACAATGCCTCAGACGTTTATGTATGGCCCGTTAATGTATTTATACACAGTAATCATATCCCCACGCAGGCGCCTTTTCCCAGCGTACATAATTGTAACTTTTCCAGTCTCTCTTCATATTCAAAACTCCCCCAATCCCTTATTAATTTAGTTGCCCTTCTCTGAACCCTTTCCATTTCAAAGATGTTCTTTTTGTACACAGGATTCCAAAATTGCACTGCATATTCCAAATGAGGCCTAACCAAGCTTTGTAAAGAGGGAGAATAACATTTTCCTCCTTGAATCCATACCTCTCTTATACAAGGCAATACCATGCTGGCTCTGGCTGTTATTTGCCTGGCACTGCTTGCTACCTTTAAGTTTGTTATCCACCAAAACTCCAAGATCCCTTCCAACGGGATTCAGTTACCACAGAGCCATTTATAGTATAAGTAGCACAAGTCCAAAATGCATCACCTTACATTTATCAACATTGAATTTCATGGCCACTTAGCCAGCCCAATGTGACAATCTATCTAGATCCCCCTGCAACGATTGCACATCCTCTGAAGTTTTTAATGGTCGACAAAGTTTTGTGTCGTCAGCAAAACACAGAAACCTTTGCTGACAATACCCACTTCCAAATCATTAATAAATAGATTAAATAAGAAGTGGCCCCAACACAGAACCCAGTGGCACCCCACTTAGCACTAGGCCATAATGATGAAGCCCTATTTACAACTACTCTCTGTATCCTATTCATTAACCAATTTTTATCCATGTACAAATGTGACTCCCCAGACCAACAGACCTTAGCTTATACATTAGTTGCCTATGGGAGACTGTATCAAAAGCTTTTGCAAAATCCAAGTAAATACATCTACTGCTATGCCAGAGTCTAAATTTCTACTTACTTCCTAATAAAAGCCAAGCAAGTTAGTTTGGACAAGATCTACGTATTCTCCTAAATCCATGCTGGTTACTACTTATAATGTCAGTCCTTGAAACATACTCTAGAAAATGTTCCCTTATTAAACTTTCCAGGATCTTCCCCACCACTGAAGTTAAACTTACAGGGCTGTAATTACCCGGCTGTGAACGACTACCCTTTTTTTGAATATGAATAACATCAGCCTTTTCCAATCCAGAGGCACACCACCGGACATGAGGGAATCTGCAAAAAATAGAAACAATGGCCTATATTAAAACTGAACTTAGCTCCCTAAGTACCCGAGGATTATTTTAACCGGTCCAGGAGATTTATTAATATTACCTTATTTAGTTCTTCGTACCATTATCCTTGGTTAACCAAAGTGCACTGAATCTTTATACCATTATTGCTACTATACTCTATGATATCTGTACTTGGACTTCTATAGTGTATACAGAGGGAAAAAATTCTTCAAGACATTTGCTTCATCCTCATAACTAACTTATCCCCATTTATTAATGGTGCCACATTCTCAGTCCTCATCTTCTTACTATGAATATACTTAAAAAAAATTTTAGGCTTAGTGATGCTGTGTTTAGCTATCTAACTTCATTATTAATTTTAGCTAGTTTGATTGCTTTTTACACTCCTGTTATAGTTTTTATAATCCCTAAAGGCCCTTTCCGTTCCCTCTGCCTTAAAGGTTTTAAATGCCTTTTTCTTCCTTTCCTTTGCCTCTTTACATCAGAATTCAGCCACATGGGGCGGATTTATTTTAAGCAAAGAGCCACCATCAGTGTATAACACACCATTCAGTGTATAACATTGTCAAAGATCAAATACTGTTGCTTTGGATGTCCTTATAAAGGATTACAGGGAGATTCAATAAAATTCTTATCGTTAAAAATTGTGTGAATTTTGCCACAACCAATCAGATCTTAGTTACATTTGCAAGCATTTGATTGGTTGGGGCAAAATTAGCACCATTTTAACAAAAAGAACTTTTATTGAATCTCTGGTATGTTTCCTTAATTTCATTAACATATATATTATTCAGCATTTTAGTTTTCCTATCAGCTTGTATAAGATCTTTATAGTAATTTTATTAAGTTGTGGTACATAATAAAGAAATAATAAGTTGAAACAATGTTACGACTCCATAAACTCCAGCATAGCATCCACTAGCAAATCAATGCCAAACGTCTTTACATTTATTGATGATAATAGATAGAGCAATAGCATTCATATAAGCCTGAGAAATCCTTTTAATCCCATCTCAGTGCAAGTGCATTACTAACATGCCTTTTAGATGTGAGTAAAATAATGTTGCTGTGAAAATGATATAGTAGCCAACTGTACATATAATGTGAATATATCGTAAAAACTGATTGAAAGGGTGGTGTCGATATTAATAAAACTAACCCAAAACTTAAAAAAGTCAAAGCAGTTGCTCAAGTCTATGTTTGGCCTGGAAGTAGACATTTACACTAAACCAACAACAAATACGTGTCAATGTGCAGTGTGCATCATTAGTTTGTTAACAAAAATTTAAAAATCTTACTTAGAACTGAAAAACAATTAGCTCAATGACCCCACGATTTACAATTAAAAAAAAGAAAAATCTGAGTCTTAAGCTGTCATACACTGGTCAGTGATTGATTGAATGAAGAACCAATCAAAATTGGGCCACCAATGTTCCACAGATTTCAGCTTGAAAATTCGAAATCTGGAGGTTCTGGAAGATGGAGGTCAATTAAAAAAATTGACTCCATTCTACCGATTGATATTGTTGATCGGTTATCGAAAACACAGGAAACCGTAATCAATATTCCGATCAATTTGATATTAGATATTACAGAATATCGTTGCGTGTTCATACTTTCTCTGCGCTATATTGGACCAGATTCATTTTAATTAAAGAAAAAACATATTTTCTGTCTCAGATTTCTCTGTGGACTACTTTAAATTATGGGATGGTTTTCATGTAACAGACGTTCAATGTGTGTTTTGGCAGGCGATAATACGGTCATCATACTGTGTCAGTTCATGGAGGTCAGTCCCACGCATTAGTTAGGACATTCTAAAATTTGTCGCCTGTTGTTGCAATGTATTATTTATTTTGTCAACCAGTTGTTATTTTCTGCCAGCATTGTATAAAATAGTAATTAGTTTTATTTTGCCTTTTCACTCCAGACATACACGCACTTGTACTTTACAAGTATTTCAGTACTAAAAATAAGTCTTGTATCTTATTTTGCCAGATTTTCCCCTCATTTGTTTGAGTTAATTTTTTTCCAGTTTTGAAAGCAAAAAAAGTACATTCCTCAATTCATTTTCTTACTGTTGTTAGTGCCCAATTTCTTCTCTGTCTTAGTAGGTCTGATATGGGGAAGATTTTTTTTCTCCTTAACTGGCAATTACAAGAAATAGCAAAAACACACTTACCGTATATACTCGAGTATAATCAAGGTTTTTAGGCTTTAAAAAAAAGCCTAAAAATCTACCTCGACTTATACTCGGGTCACTAACCTGAAATCCGGCAGCCGAACACTTCCTCTACTTCCGCATTCATGTACAGGCGTCTGACGTCACTATTCGGCGCCACGTCTTACCCGGCGCCAAGTAGTGACGTCAGACGCATTTAATACGGAAGAAGGAGGAAGCGTTCGGCTGCCGGAGTTCAGGTTAGTGACTCAATAATCTTCACAAACAGGATAATGCACTTTGATTCAGGAAAATAATGGATTTATGTACGGAAATAATGATTCATAACAGGCTGTTTTATCACTGGGTAATTAAACTTACATGCTACATGAGTTTACACAGTGATTGCCACTGAAGATGTTTGAAACTTCAAACTCCCAGCAACTAAAGCATGCTGGGAATTGTAGTTTCCAAACATCTAGAGTGGCAAGGAATTGGGGGTTAGTGTGTGGGAATGCCTCCATTTAAAATCAACTAATGCCTTATAAAACAATAATATGGATTCAGGACAATAAAGACTCAGAAGGCAGTAGTGGTCAATTCTACCTCGAATTTTACTGGGTCAATCATGTGTACTGATTTTATAGCTCAAAATAGGTACCTCGACTTATACTCGGGCGACTATATTCGAGTATATACGGTATCTATAGATTAATCAAATGACTTGCTTCTTTTAGATATGAAAATTCAGGAACAGAGGGAGACTCGGGTTTGATTACTTCCATAAGTTGAGCATTGATTCATGGCGAAGAAGGACCTTAATCATCAGTGGATATGTTATTATCCTATTTCCATAGAAAGGTCTGTCTTTTCCGAAATACATCATCTGCTTTGATCCAACTTTACCTTATGGATGATGCAGCTAGTTCCACGATCCAATGAAATGGCAAATGGAATTCACATTGAAAGAAGGCATTTGTGGCAGCAGGGGATACTTGTTGGCCCGAAGTTGTTTGACATCTAAGAGCAATGAAATTATGGCTTCAAGATTTTAAGGAAGCTATTCAAGGAAATGTTAAGAATCATGATGTTTTTGAGACTTTAGAATTGGCAGTAGATGTTTTCTCTGAGGGCAGTTACATACATAGATACAGTATCTTCCACTTCGATGGCTGTCAGTGCAACAGTCACCAAAAATTCCCCTAATTTGCATTTTCTGCAGGGTTGTTTTTTGTTGGCAGTACTTAAAAATACTTAAATAAAAGACGAAGAGAGAAGGGAGGAATGCTTTTAATTTTTTTTCTGGTGGTCCTAAAGAGGAAATGACATGTTGGTGGCTCTGACCATCTGCAGTAGGTGTGATAACATTTATTGTTTTCTCTTAGGAAATGTCCAAATACATCTAGCATACTGTAGTATAGTGAGAATACCTCCTTCCAAATCATTAAAAAATAAATTTAAACATTTTTGGCCCCAACACAGAACCCTGTGGCACCACACTTAGAACTTTAGTCCATATTGATGAAGCACCATAACAAATACTCTTTGAATCCAATCCACCAACCAGATTCTATCCATGTAGGATGTGCCACTCAAGCCCAACAGACAGTATCGGACTGACCACAGGCAGGGACGGATTTAAATTTATCTCCCCTAGGCCAGTTATTTTGTGTTCCCCACCAAGCACCCCCAAACTTTACCAGCTAATAAAAATTTATGACATTCCCATAAAATCATCAATTTATGTAACACACACACATATATATAGTTTTGACATCGACAGAAAGAGAGAGGGACAGACAGAGGGACAGACAGAAGGAGAGAGGGCAGACAAAAAGAAAGAGAGGGACAGACGATAGAAGAAGAGAGGGACAGACAAGTAGAAGAAGGAGAGAGGGACAGACAGATGAAGGAGAGAGAGAGGGAACAGACAGGTAGAAAGAGAGGGACAGACAGGTAGAAGGAGAGAGGGACAGACAGAGAGAAGGAGAGAGGGACAGACAGATAGAAGGAGAGAGGGCAGACAGGTAGAAGAGAGGGACAGACAGGTAGAAAGAGAGGGACAGACAGGTAGAAAGAGAGGGACAGACAGGTAGAAGGAGAGAGGGACAGACAGATTAGAAGAAGAGGGGACAGTCAGATAGAAGGAGGAGAGGTACAGACAGGTAGAAAGGAGAGAGGGACAGACAGGGGTAGAAGGAGAGAGGGACAGACAGGATAGAAGAGAGAGGGACAGACAGATAGAAGGAGAGAGGGACAGGACAGAAGGGGAATAGAAGGAGAGAGGGACAGACAGGTACAAGAGAGAGGACAGGAGAGGAACAGACAGGTAGAAGGAGAGAGGGAAGGAAGGGACAGGAAGTAGAAGGAGAGGGGACAGACAGATAGAAGGAGAGAGGGACAGACAGACAGATAGAAGGAGAGAGGGACAGACAGGTAGAAGGAGAGAGGAACAGACAGAAGGAGAGGACAGATATGCTACCTCAATATTTGACACCCCCGTTCTGTGTCCATTCCATTTAAGCTGCAGGTTCTTTCAATGCATACTTACAGAAGTAGCCGCTCTCGATCACTCTGCCGTCTTCTTCCAAGAACGTTCCGACATCGCACAAAGAGTTAAAAGCCGGAACACTGCGGAATTAACGGAATGGCTGGAAATAAGTCCTCCCAAACGAGAGGGGGGCAGCAAAGAAATTGCGGTTCCGGCTATACTTACTCCTTATGCACGCCCCCTGGTGCTGTTGCCGCCCTAGGCCACGGCCTAGGTGGCCTACCCAGGAAATCCGGCCCTGCCCACGGGGTTATAAGGAATCCCCCGACAGGCTCACAGCCCATTCACCCAAAAAAACAGAGAGAAAACTGATAAATTTAAATATAGAGCCAAAAGGACAGTAAGAAATGCATTTAAATCAAACATAGGCATCTGTAGGAGGTTACAAAGATATGTAAATTGAGTAATAATAGATATAGAAAATGTAGGGGGGCCACTAAATTTGTCCTGGTGGGCCCCTTGTATTAGATTTCTGGTGGGTCCCAAACAGTTCAGTCCCCTGCCAACATACCTTAGCTTATACATAAGTCGCCGGGGAAATGTATCAAAAGCCATAGCAAAATCCAAGTATACCACATTTTCGTTATGCGGAAAGTCACTCACTCTCATAAAAAAAAGCCAAGAAAGTTTGACAAGATCGTTCCTCATAAATCCATGCTGATTACTACTTATAGGATGTACTTATGGTAGCCCCCAATTCCTGGATCTGACGACTAATTGAAGTAAACTATGAAATTTAGACAGTCTTAAGATGTAAGGTATGCTTTAAATTTTTACATTAAACTAACTTTGTAGTTAGTATACAAAAAAAAGTATTAATTTTTTTTTTCTATTTGCTGCTTTAAATTTACAAATAATGCTTGTTATCAAAAGAAAAACTATCAAATATATATATTAACAATTTTTAGGTTTATTTATAAAGGCATATTGCTATGGTTAAGTAGATCTGCTTCAACATTTTATCTGGAAGAACGAATGGTTCCAATGTGTTATTTTTTGACATGATGTAGATACTTGTGAGTGACAGAAATGTAGGTCAGTGTAGTGGAATACCCAGGGCTTGGCCATTTCAGCCATTTGGTGCCCTAGCGTGATCAGAACACAATCCAGTCGCACTTAAAGTGCAGTAGTGTGGCCTATCCCTCCAGAGTATTGGCATATACCATTTTTAGTGCCAGCACTTCCCAGAGTATTGCTATTAACCCTTCAGTGCCAGCAGAGTATACATTTAACCCTTCCGTGCCTACTAGTATTGCCACTAAAACCCTTAGTGCTAGCACTTTACTAGAGTACTGGCTATTAATATTTTCAGTACCAAAAGAGATTACCATTAACCGTTCAGTGCCAGCAGATTTTCCCAGAGTATTGGCATTGCCATTTTCAGTGCCAGCAGAACATTACCTTAACCCTTCCAGCTGCCAGCACTGACATGATATACAGTATGTTCTTTCTCTCCATTGATTTGTCACTCCTCACCTACTCTAAGTTCTAATTGGAGAGTTGGGTGGAAGGAAGAAAGAGGCGGGGGAGGGGATAGGGATCTCATGGCTGCTAGTCACATTGGTCACTGTTATAAAGTCTGCAGCAGCTTTTACCTGGAATTTTATAATTGTTTCTCCTCAGTACTATTACTGAGCTCATCCTCCCCTCTCCTTCTTCACCTTCAGTTAATTTGTCCAGGGTCGTTTTTAGGCATAGAGCCACCTGGGCCAAGAACTAGGGCGTCTATGGATCCAGGGAACCTATTCTTCTCCCTAGGATCTCCCTGTCAGCTTTTCGTTCAGTGTTAGAGGCTGCTCTTCCTTGTCAGCTGTAATGTGCCCTGAACTCACACATCTACATAGCAACAAATGTTGCAATTTGCAAATGAACTGAAGGTGAAGGAAGGAGGGGCGAGGATGAGCTCAGCTTATAGTACTGAGTAGGGATGGCGGTTCGCGGATCCACCGCGGATTATCCCGTACCCAAACGGCGGATTTTTCAGTTTCCGCCTTCCGAACTTCCAAACCGTGGATTTTTTCGGATTTTCCGCCTTCCGAACTTCCAAACGTGGATACGAGATTTCTAGTATTTTTCCGAAAATTCGCGGATCCTCGAGCGGACCGGAATTTTTGCAAAGTTTGACTCTAGTACTGAGGGGAACAGATCTAAAAGCAAGTAATCAAATGCCTTATTATCACCAACAATGTAATGGTGACAGTTGGTGTGTGTATTGGTAGGAAATTACACCTCTTGTGCTGCCTCACAATGATTACTGAGCATTCTCCAAACAAGTGGAGTTTAAATGAAAGGCTAGTTTCCTACCTTAAAAATGCGCCATCAACCACCTATCTACGTGCTCCACAGCCAAAGATATAAAGAAATTACTGACCAGAAAGTTAATGGGTGGGAGGATGACATGTGACATTCCTAAGGCTGCTCCTCCACCTTGCCGCCGGCGAGCACAGCCTCAGACGTCACTGACAGGACAGGAGACAAGTCCTTCCCCCTCCCTGCTGTGTGAAGTGAAGATCCTCACAGTGAAGGTAAGGGAATCTTTAGCTATACTCTCTCACTATGTGAAAACAACCTTTTCAGGCAGAGTTCTCACTCTGCCTGAAATGACAGCTGCGAGTGGGCGGGGCCACGGTACACGTGAGTGGGCTGGGCCACATGGGGCCAAAGGGGGCCTGCAAATGGAGGGGTCATGAGTGGGAGGGACTAGGGGGGCTTGCAAGGGGAGGAGGAGACACTGGGCAGATTGACTGTCATCCATTGACATGGTTTCAGAGCAGGAAGCAGGAAGTGCAGGGGACCTGGTGCTGCTGCTGCCATATCACACACAAAAATGTTAATATCTTCAAAACTATGCAAAATAAACAATGAAAATAACTTGCAAAAATTCTCAGGAGAGCAACTTCTGTCAATTTACCTAAAGTCATTTCTGGACCACAGTTCCCCTTTAAGAATAGGAAGGGGTACTGAGCCTGGATTAAAGACGTTCAGTAATATACCTCAGAGTAACTGATATCTATATCTATTTATTTATAGATGAAGGGTGCAAAATCAATTTTTATACATACCCTTTATATACCCTTTAATTGTATATTTTCAGGTTTGGATTGTAGATTTATTAAAAATCTTCAATTAAGAATATTCAATGAGATTAAGACCTAAAATTTTATTAAAAGACCTCCAACATTTATTGTTAGCATAAAGGGTATCTCCACTGTAAAATATGACTTCCTTTTTGGCCTACCCTTTAAGAAGTTTTGGTTACCTGATAATATAATCGGATAAATTAATACACCCATTATCAATTTCAGACACAATGTCTGATGAATGTGCAGTAATCAGGGATCATTGGGCATTCAACCCAGATGGATCACTGAACTACGTCTGCACATTTGTGCGATAATTTAATCGTCTTCTTGTTCGTCGTGTCTGGGGTCAAGCATCAAGTCTTAAGGCACCCTATACTTACAGTATCCTTTAATCACTCGTTATAGATAAAGCTAGTCCATCTAAGGGTGAGGCCACACTGCAATGCACTTGAGCACACAGAAGCCATCACCCAATGTTTTGCAATGGGAGCACATGCGATTGCAAATAAAATGCAGATTGCATATGCTCCAAGAAAAGGCTTGCACGCGCAGCTCACAGTAGCACACTAGTTTGGCCACATCAATTGTGCCACACTAGTGTGCACTTTTAAAAGCACAATCGTGATCGGATAACGCTTAAAAGCACATCAGTGTGGCCTAGCCCTAAGTGTTTCTGTTAAAGTAGAATGTGGGTAGAAATTTGCTGTTTTTTTTTAATTTATCCATATGAATTTTGAAATAGTCTTTTCCATACCTGTAAAGAATTGGTTTGGAATTGTTATAAATATAGCCCTAAAAATCATATAATAATGAATTACCATCTTAAAGGACACGTACCTCAGATTTTATACTTACCTTTCCAACACCTGAAAACTATGACCTTGCAAATCTTACTTACCTCCCTGTCATTCCTGAACTGACATACTCAACCTGCAATTGTATACAGTTAAACTTTCAATATTTCATTTTAATTTAGGATGTTGAAGATTCTCACGAAATGTTGTCTCTCTTAGAAATAGGGAGGAGATCAAACCAACAGGCAGCAGGAGGAGTGGTGGAGCTGTTAAACACAATGTCTAATGTCTCCTATTTTCCTGCTAAATTTAGTTTTAGGTTTACTAAATGAGGGAGAGCAATGCTTGGGCTCTATTGTTGCTCTTTAATTTATTATGTAGATATGCTATATTTACTTTCTTATATAGTGCTATATATTACACAGCACTTAATCACCTAAGGCCCAAAAGAGCTAACATTCTATGTTCTTTGCCACATACTACCTATGTATGTCTTTATGATTGTGAGAGAAAACCAGAATACCCATAAAAAAACACACATGCTGCAAACAATCAGTTTATAGTTTATAGTTTATAGTATTTGAGGTTGAATAAAAACATACGTCCATCCAGTCCAACCCATCTAGCAATATCCTCATTTCCTGCCTAACTGTTGATCCAGAGGAAGGCAAAAAAAAAAACCCATCAAATTTATGAAGGGAAAAAATTCCTTTCTGACTCCAAGTGGCAATCGGAAATTTCCCTCTACTTTATGAATCAATACCAGAAACCCATCCAGTTGCCAGAACAATGTCCACTGGAAGACAGTTCCATAGCTTTACAGTTCCCACAGTGAAAAACCCTTTCCGAACTTGAAGCCTAAACATTTTTTCTTCATGTCTTAAGGGATGTCCTCGTGTCCTCTGACATGATTCTATTGGTGAACAATGCCTCAGGACAGTTTATTGTATGGCCCGTTAATGTATTTATACACAGAAGTAATCATATCCCACGCAGCGCCTTTTCTCCAGCTACATAATTGTAACTTTTCCAGTTCTTCTTCATATTCAAACTCCCCCAATCCTTATTAATTTAGTTGCCCTTCTCTGAACCCTTTCCATTTCAAAGATGTTTTTTTGTACACAGGATTCCAAATTGCACTGCATATTCCAAATGAGGCCTACCAATGCTTTGTAAAGAGGGAGAATAACATTTTCCTCCCTTGAATCCCTACCTCTCTTTATAAAGGCAATACCATGCTGGCTCTGGCTGTTATCGCCTGGCACTGCTTGCTACCTTTAAGTTTGTTATCCACCAAAACTCCAAGATCCCTTTCCACAGGGATTCAGTTACCACAGAGCCATTTATAGTATAAGTAGCACAAGTCCAAAATGCATCACACATTTTATCAACATTGAATTTCATCTGCCACTTAGCAGCCCAAGTGAAATCTATCTAGATCCCCCTGCAACGATTGCACATCTCTGAAGTTTTTAATGGTCGACAAAGTTTTGTGGTCGTCAGCAAACACAAGAAACCTGTGACAATACCCACTTCCAAATCATTAATAAATAGATTAAATAGAGAGGGCCCCAACACAGAACCCTGTGGCACCCCACTTAGCACTTAGTCCATAATGATGAAGCCCTATTTACAACTACTTCTGATCCTATTCATTAACCAATTTTTATCCATGTACAATGTGACTCCCCAGACCAACAGACCTTAGCTTATACTTAGTTGCTATGGGAGACTGTATCAAAAGCTTTGCAAAATCCAAGTAAACTACATTACTGCTATGCCGAGTCTAAATTTCTACTTACTCCTATAAAAGCCAAGCAAGTTAGTTTGACAAGATCTACGTATTCCTCCTAAATCATGCTGGTTACTACTTATAATGTCAGCCCTTGAAACATACTCTAGAACATGTTCCTTATTAACTTTCCAGGATCTTCCCCACCACTGAAGTTAAACTTACAGGGCTGTAATTACCCGGCTGTGAACGACTACCCTTTTGAATATTGGAATAACATCAGCCTTTTTTCAATCCAGAGGCACACCACCGGACTGAGGGGATTGCAAAAATAAGACAAATGGCCTATATAAAACTGAACTTAGCTCCCTAAGTACCCGAGGATGTATTTTAACCGGTCCAGGAGATTTATTAATATTAACCTTATTTAGTTCTTTCTGTACCATATCCTTGGTTAACCAAAGTGCACTTGAATCTTTATACCATTTTGCTACATACTCTATGATATGTACTTGGATCTTCTATAGTGTATACAGAGGGAAAAAATTTTCAAGACATTTGCTTCATCCTCTGTAACTAACTTATCCCATTATTAATGGTGCCACATTCTCAGTCCTCTCTTTACATGAATATACTTAAAAAAAATTTAGGCTTAGTGATGCTTGTCTTCAGCTATCCTAACTTCATTATTAATTTTAGCTAGTTTGATTGCTTTCTTACACTCCTTGTTATAGTTTTTATAATCCCTAAAGGCCCTTTCCGTTCCCTCTGCCTTAAAGGTTTTAAATGCCTTTTTCTTCCTTTCCATTTGCCTCTTTACATCAGAATTCAGCCACATGGGGCGGATTTATTTTAAGCAAAGAGCCACCATTCAGTGTATAACACACCATTCAGTGTATAACATTGTCAAAGATCAAATACTGTTGCTTTGGATGTCCTTATAAAGGATTACCAGGGAGATTCAATAAAATTCTTATCGTTAAAAATTGTGCTAATTTTGCCACAACCAATCAGATCTTAGTTAACATTTGCAAGCATTTGATTGGTTGGGGCAAAATTAGCACCATTTTTAACAAAAAGAACTTTTATTGAATCTCCTGGTATGTTTCCTTAATTTCATTAACATATATATTATTCAGCATTTTAGTTTTCCTATCAGCTTGTATAAAGATCTTTATAGTAATTTTATTAAAGTTGTGGTACATAATAAAGAAATAATAAGTTGAAACAATGTTTACTGACTCCATAAACTCCAGCATAAGCATCCACTTAGCAAATCAATGCAAACGTCTTTACATTTATTGATGATAATAGATAGAGCAATAGCATTCATATAAGCCTGAGAAATCCTTTTAATCCCATCTCAGTGCAAGTGCATTACTAACATGCCTTTTAGATGTGAGTAAAATAAATGCTTGCTGTGAAAATGATATAGTAGCCAACTGTACATATAATGTGAATATATCGTAAAAACTGATTGAAAGGGTGGTGTCGATATTAATAAAACTAACCCAAACTTAAAAAAGTCAAAGCAGTTTGCTCAAGTCTATGTTTGGCCATGGAAGTAGACATTTACACTAAACAACAACAAATACGTGTCAATGTGCAGTGTGCATCATTAGTTTGTTAACAAAAATTTAAAAATCTTACTTAGAACTGAAAAACAATTAGCTCAATGACCACGATTTACAATTAAAAAAAAGAAAAATCTGAGTCTTAAGCTTGTCATACACTGGTCAGTGATTGATTGAATGAAGAACCAATCAAAATTGGGCCACCAATGTTCCACAGATTTCAGCTTGAAAATTGCTGAAAATCTGGAGGTTCTGGAAGATGGAGTCAATTAAAAAAATTGACTCCATTCTACCGATTGATATTGTTGATCGGTTTATCGAAAACACAGGAAACCGTAATCGATATTCCGATCAATTTGATATTAGATATTACAGAATATCGATGCTGTGTTCATACTTTCTCTGCGCTATATTGGATCAGATTCATTTTAATTAAAAGAAAAAACTATTTTCTGTCTCAGATTTCTCTGTGGACTACTTTAAATTATGGGATGGTTTTCATGTAACAGACGTTCAATGTGTGTTTTTGGCAGGCGATAATACGGTCATCATACTGTGTCAGTTCATGGCAGGTCAGTCCCACTTCATTTAGTTAGGACATTCTAAAATTTGTCTGCCTTGTTTGTGCAATGTATTATTTATTTTGTCAACCAGTTGTTATTTTCTGCCAGCATTGTATAAAATGTAATTAGTTTTATTTTGCCTTTTCACTCCAGACATACACTGCACTTGTACCTTTACAAAAGTATTTCAGCTACTAAAATAAGTCTTGTATCTTATTTTGCCAGATTTTTCCGCTCATTTGTTTAAGTTAATTTTTTTTCCAGTTTTGAAAGCAAAAAAGTACATTCCTCACTTTCATTTTCTTACTGTTGTTAGTGCCCAATTTCTTCTCTGTCTTAGTAGGTCTGATATGGGGAAGATTTTTTTTTCTCCTTAAACTGGCAATTACAAGAAATAGCAAATAAAACACTTACCGTATATACTCGAGTATAAGTCGAGGTTTTTAGGCTTTAAAAAAAGCCTAAAAATCCTACCTCGACTTATACTCGGGTCACTAACCTGAACTCCGGACAGCCGAACATTCCTCCTACTTCCGCATTATATGTACAGGCGTCTGACGTCACTATTCGGCGCCGTCTTACCCGGCCCAGAGTAGTAGTGACGTCAGCGCATTTAATACGAAGAAGGAGGAAGCGTTCGGCTGCCGGAGTTCAGGTTAGTGACTCAATAATCTTCACAAAACAGGATAATGCACTTTGATTCAGGAATAATGGATTGTAAAAGGAAATAATGATTCTATAACAGGCTGTTTTATCACTGGGTAATTAAACTTACATGCTACATGAGTTTACACAGTGATTGCCACTGAAGATGTTTTGAAACTTCAACTCCAGCAACTAAAGCATGCTGGGAATTGTAGTTTCCAAACATCTAGAGTAGCAAGGAATTGGGGGTTAGTGTGTGGGATGCCTCCATTTAAAATCAACTAATGCCTTTAAAAAATATGGTTCAGGACAAAAAGACTCAGAAGGCAGTAGTGGTCAATCTACCCTCGACTTATACGGGTCAATCATGTTTACTGATTTTTTAGCTCAAAATAGGTACCTCGACTTCTACTCGGGTCGACTTATATTCGAGTATATACGGTATCTATAGATTAAATCAAATGACTTGCTTCTTTTAGATATGAAAATTCAGGAACAGAGGGAGACTCGGGTTGATTACTTCCATAGTTGAGCATTTGATTCATGAGGAAGAAGGACCTTAATCATCAGTGGATATGTTATTATCCTATTTCCATAGAAAGGTCTGTCTTTTCCGAAATACATCATTCTGCTTCTGATCCAATTTTACCTTATGGATGATGCAGATGTTCCACGATCCAATGAAATGGCAAATGGAATTCACATTGAAGAAGGCATTTGTGGCAGCAGGGGATACTTGTTGGCCAGAAGTTGTTGACATCTAAGAGCAATGAAATTATGGCTTCAAGATTTAAGGAAGCTATTCAAGGAAAGTTAAGAATCATGATGTTTTTGAGACTTTAGATTGGCGTAGATGTTTTCTCTGAGGCAGTTACATACATAGATACAGTATCTTCACTTCGATGCTGTCAGTGCCAACAGTCACCAAATTCCCTAATTTGCATTTTCTGCAGGGTTTTTTTTGTTGAGCAGTACTTAAATATACTTAAATAAAAGACGAAGAGAGAAGGAGGAATGCTTTTAATTTTTTTTTCTGTGGTCCTAAAGAGGAAATAACATGTTGGTGGCTGGACCATCTGCAGTAGGTGTGATAACATTTAGTTTTCTCTTTAGAAATGGCCAAATACATCTAGCATACTGTAGTATAGTGAGAATACCTCCTTCCAAACATTAAAAAATAAATTTAAACATTTTTGGCCCCAACACAGAACCCTGTGGCACCACACTTAGAACTTTAGTCCATATTGATGAAGCACCATTAACAAATACTCTTGCACCAATCCACCAACCAGATTTCTATCCATGTAGGAATGTGCCACTCAAGCCCAACATATCGGACTGACCACGGGCAGGGCGGATTTAAAATTTATCTCCCCTAGGCCAGTTATTTGTGTGTTCCCCACCAAGCACCCCAAACTTTACCAGCTAATAAAAATTATGACATTCCCATAAAATCATCAATTATGTAACCACACACACATATATATAGTTTTGACATCGACAGAAAGAGAGAGGGACAGACAGAGGGACAGACAGAAGGAGAGAGGGACAGACAAAAAGAAAGGAAAGAGGGACAGACAGATAGAAGAGAGAGGGACAGACAAGGAGAGGAGAGGGACAGACAGATAGAAGGAGAGAGGGACAGACAGTTAGAAGAGGGACAGACAGTAGAAGAGAGGGAGAGGACAGACGATAGAAGGGAGAGAGGGACAGACAGATAGAAGAAGAGAGGGACAGACAGGTAGAAGAGAGGGACAGACAGGTAGAAAGAGAGGGACAGACAGGTAGAAAGAGAGGGACGACAAGTAGAAGGGAGAGGGACAGACAGATAGAAGAGAAGGGAAAGTCAGATAGAAGGAGGAGAGAGGGAACAGACAGGTGGGGAAGGAGAGAGGGACAGACAGGTAGAAGGAGAGAGGGACAGACAGATAGAAGGAGAGAGGGACAGACAGATAGAAGGAGAGAGGGACAGACAGACAGATAGAAGGAGAGAGGGACAGACAGGTAGAAGGAGAGAGGAACAGACAGGTAGAAGGAGAGAGGGAAGGAGAGAGGGACAGACAGATAGAAGAGAGAGGGACAGACAGATAGAAGGAGAGAGGGACAGACAGACGATAGAAGGAGAGAGGGACAGACAGATAGAAGGACGAGAGAGGGACAGACAGAAGGAGACAGATATGCTACCTCAATTTGCACCCCTTCGTTCTGTGTCCATTCCATTTAAGCTGCAGGTTCTTCAATGATACTTACAGAAGTAGCCGCTCCTCGATCACTCTGCCGTCTTCTTCCAAACGTTCCGACATCGCACACGAGTAAAAGCCGGAACAATGCGGAATTAACGGAATGGCTGGAAATAAGTCCTCCCAAACAGAGAGGGCAGGCAGCAAAGAAATTGCGGTGTCCGGGCTATACTTTACTCCTTCATGCCGCCCCTGGCTGCTGTGCCGCCTAGGCCACGGCCTAGGTGGCCTCACCCAGAAAGGCCCTGCCCACGGGGTATAATGGAACCGGGACAGGTCAGCCCATTCACCCAAAAAAACAGAGAAAACTGATAAAAATTTAATAGAGCCAAAAGGACAGTAAGAAATGATTTAAATAACATAGGCATCTGTAGAGGTAAAAAGGATAGTAATTAGTAATAATGATATAGAAATGTTAGGTGGGCCCCTAAATTTGTCCTGGGGGCCCCTTGTCTTAGATTTCTGGTGGGTCCAAACAGTTCAGTCCCACTGCCAACATACCTTAGTTTATACTAAGTCGCCGGGGAAATGTATCAAAAGCCTTAGCAAAATCCAAGTATACCACATTTTCGTTATGCGGAAAGTCACTCACTCTCAAAAAAAAGCCAAGAAAGCTTGACAAGATCTGTTCCTCATAAATCATGCTGATTACTACTCTATAGGATTGTACTTATGGTAGCCCCAATTCCTGGATCTGACTGACTAAGTGATAAACTATGAAATTTAGACAGTCTTAGAGTAAGGTATGCTTTAAATTTTACCATAAAATAACTTGTAGTTGTATACAAAAAAAAGTATAAATTTTTTTTTTCATTTGCGTTTAAATTTACAAATAATGCTTGTTATCAAAAGGGGAAAACTATCTAAATATTATATATTAACAATTTAGGTTTATTATAAAGGCATATTGCTATGGTTAAGTAGATCTGCTTAACAGTTTATATGGAAGAACGAATGGTTCCAATGTGTTAGTTTTTGACATGATGTAGATACTTGTGAGTGAACGAATGAGGTCAGTGTTGTAGCTGGAATACCCAGGGCTCTGGCCATTTCTAGCCATTTTGGTGCCCTAGGTGATCAGAACACATCCAGTCGCACTTAAAGTGCAGAGTAGTGTGGCCTATCCCTCCAGAGTATTGGCATACACATTTTTAGTGTCCAGCACTTCCCAGAGAGTGCTATTAACCCTTCAGTGCCAGCAAGTAGTATACATTAACCCTTCCGTGCCTACTAGTATTGCCACTAAACCATTAGTGCTAGCACTTTACTAGAGTAATGCTATTATATTTTCAGTTACCAAAGAGTATTACCATTAACCGTTCAGTGCCAGCAGATTTCCCAGAGTATTGGCATTGCCATTTTCAGTGCCAGCAGAACATTACCTTTAACCCTTCCAGTGCCAGCACTGACATGATATACAGTATGTTCTCTCTCCATTGATTTGTTCACTCCTCACCTACTCTAAGTTCTAATTGGAGAGTTGGGTGGAAGGAAGAAAGAGGCGGGGATAGGGATCTCATGGCTGCTAGTCACATTGGTCACTGTTTATAAAGTCTGCAGCAGCTTTTACCTGAATTTTATAAGTTCTCTCAGTACTATTACCTGAGCCATCATCCCCCTCTCCTTCTTTCACCTTCAGTTAATTTGTCCAGGGCGTTTTTAGGCATAGGCCACCTGGGCCAAGAACTAGGGCGTCTTGTGGATCCAGGGAACCTATTCTTCTCCCTAGTACTCCCTGTCAGCTTTTCGTTTCAGTGTTAGAGCTGCTCTTCCTTGTTCAGCTGTAATGTGCCTGAACTCCACACACTCTACATAACAACAAATGTTGCAATTTGCAAATGAACTGAAGGTGAAGGAAGGAGGGGGAGGATGAGCTCCGCTATAGTACTGAGTAGGGATGGCCGGTTCGCGGATCCACCGCGGATTTACCCGTACCCAAACGCGATTTTTTCCGGATTTTCCGCCTTCCGAACTTCCAAACCGTGGATTTTTTTCCGGATTTTCCGCCTTCCGAACTTCCAAACCGTGGATAAGAGATTTCTCGTATTTTTTCCGAAAATTCGCGGATCCTCGAGCGGACCGGATTTTGCAAAGTTTGGACATCTCTAGTACTGAGGGGAACAGATCTAAAATGCCAGGTAAAAGTAGCTTGTGAAGGTTCTCATTCATCCAGGTCATGGTATATCTGTTGTATTCATTAGATCAACTGGACTTGAAGTTAGTTCTTGAAGACATTTCGCTAGTCATCCGACTGGCTTTCTCAATTCAGAATGACTGTACAAGAATCTGTGGCAATTATGTACCTTGGAAATCCCAATTAGCATATCACAGCCAGGTGTTAAGGGCGTGTTGCATAGTGGCTAAGAGGGTTTATAGGAAGCCAGAGTACCACAGAGTGAGGCAGAACAACTTTGCCTTAAGGTATCTGCAGCCTTAGCCAGGCTAAAACTCCTTCATCTAACCTGACCACACAGAAGAGCCTTAACATCCCTCAAGAAAGTTTCCAGTATCCACATTCTACCGGCAGACAAGGAAGACAAGGGAAGATGCACGTGGTACTCCACACTCAGACTACCATGCTAAGGTGACCATGCTCCTGGCCGATAACAACACATGAGGCTTTAACAAGGGATCCCACCAGCCGTTAAAGGAAAGGGTCATAGACTTACTACAACAGCTTCAAAAGAATAAAGCCATTGATCGAGCAATGTATCATCACCTCTACCCTGGTGAGGCACATCCATGCATTATGGATCCCAAAGATACATATGGAAGGGGCACCAATAAGACCTATAGTCAGCACCATCAACTCTGTAACATACAAGGTGGCAAAATACCTAGCCAACATCTTAGGTGGGAAGTCTAAGCATCACATCCGAACTTTTAGGATTTCACCAAAAAGATTGAAGATATAGTACTCGGTGTGAGAAGAAACTATTGTGTCCTATGAGTGTGACATCTCTCTTCACCGTATACCCACCAAGGAGGCTGTTGACATGGTGAGGAAAACGGCTAGGCCAAGACTGCACTTACAAGCAGAACTGATTTTAACCCAGAACAGGTATGTTGCTTACTGGACTTGTGCCTGAATACCCCTATTTCAAATACAGGAAAAAGTTCTATAAGCAAAAACATGGATGTGCATTGGGATCTCCAGTTTCACCCATTGTAAACCTTTAAATGGAGGAGGTAGAAAAACAGGCACTTAATACCTTTAAGGGCCTAGCACGGTACAGATATGTGGATGACACCTGGGTTAAATCCACCAGAAGAAAGTACAAGCTTTCACAATACACATAATACGGTAGACCAAAACATCAAATTTACAAGGGAAGAGGTACAAAAACAACAAATGGCTTTCTTGGACTGCTTGATAGAAGTTAAGGAAAATAGTAAACTGGAACATCTCAGATCTCACCAAATTTCCCTCTTTGCCCTACCCGGCTGGAAACAATTTCTGGGGAGAACACTGGTGCAATACCGCGCATCACGACAACCTATCCTGTCCTTCCAAATCAGTATTTATTGGGCCAGTGTCGCTGATTCATACAAAAGTATGTATACACGCCATCACACTGGTACAGCGGTGCCCCTTACCAACTAGTTAAATGTTCAGCGGATATAAAGAGCAATGCGAGCAGTAACGGTATGTATGTAAGGAAGCGGGAAAGAAAACCGAAGCTGTAGTTTGAAGAAAGTTTTGTTTTTTTTGGGGGGGGGGGGGAGCACAAGTCTAGTAGGTAGGAAGGGACCTAGGGCAACTAAAATGGCTGTAAAACGGGGGCCCGGCCTTTTGTTACCATTGTTGCCAACCAAGTAGAGTGGTCGAAGTCAGGCTCTCTACAAAAAGACAAGGTTCAATAGACGAGGCAGCAGAACAAAGGAGGCAGCCCGTGAAACTGGAAATTGTTGAACAAGAGACGGGAGAGGCTGGAGACGAACCGGTTGCCCTGGTGATATAGCGCCCCGCACGTTTGCCTCAGTGGCTAGGCGAAAAAAACGGCCCGGGAATACCCCAATTTATATGTTAGGCTATTGGACTGTTTTTTGCAGTGAGTGAACCTTGGAAAAAAAGGATTGAAGGCTAGCGTTAAACAAAATGATAGAAACAAAATGTTGTGAGATTGATGAAATCTCACTAAAAAATGTAGTAACGGACCAAAGGTGAAGAAGCAAAGCGGTATTACCGGACTAGTCAGCGATACGCAGAACACACAATCTCTCTATGGCCCCCGGCATATCCCCTCTATTCCCCTGCCTTTCCCCCTCCACGTCGTGCTCCAGCTCTTTCTTGAACCCCCTTTACCTGGACCTGCTGACTTCCCCCCTTACTGATTTTTTAGCTCAAAATAGGTACCTCGACTTATACTCGGGTCGACTTATATTCGAGTATATACGGTATCTATAGATTAAATCAAATGACTTGCTTCTTTTAGATATGAAAATTCAGGAACAGAGGGAGACTCGGGTTTGATTACTTCCATAGTTGAGCATTTGATTCATGGCGAAGAAGGACCTTAATCATCAGTGGATATGTTATTATCCTATTTCCATAAGAAAGGTCTGTCTTTTCCGAAATACATCATTCTGCTTCTGATCCAACTTTTACCTTATGGATGATGCAGCTATGTTCCACGATCCAATGAAATGGCAAATGGAATTCACATTGAAGAAGGCATTTGTGGCAGCAGGGGATACTTGTTGGCCAGAAGTTGTTTGACATCTAAGAGCAATGAAATTATGGCTTCAAGATTTTAAGGAAGCTATTCAAGGAAATGTTAAGAATCATGATGTTTTTGAGACTTTAGATTGGCAGTAGATGTTTTCTCTGAGGCAGTTACATACATAGATACAGTATCTTCCACTTCGATGGCTGTCAGTGCCAACAGTCACCAAAATTCCCCTAATTTGCATTTTCTGCAGGGTTTTTTTTGTTGGCAGTACTTAAAATATACTTAAATAAAAGACGAAGAGAGAAGGGAGGAATGCTTTTAATTTTTTTTTCTGTGGTCCTAAAGAGGAAATTAACATGTTGGTGGCTGTGACCATCTGCAGTAGGTGTGATAACATTTATTGTTTTCTCTTTAGAAATGTCCAAATACATCTAGCATACTGTAGTATAGTGAGAATACCTCCTTCCAAATCATTAAAAAATAAATTTAAACATTTTTGGCCCCAACACAGAACCCTGTGGCACCACACTTAGAACTTTAGTCCATATTGATGAAGCACCATTAACAAATACTCTTTGCATCCAATCCACCAACCAGATTTCTATCCATGTAGGAATGTGCCACTCAAGCCCAACACTATCGGACTGACCCACGGGCAGGGCCGGATTTATAAATTTATCTCCCCTAGGCCAGTTATTTTGTGTTCCCCACCAAGCACCCCCAAACTTTACCAGCTAATAAAAATATATGACATCCCATAAAATCATTAATTATGTAACACACAACAATATATATAGTTTTGACATCGACAGAAAGAGAGAGGGACAGACAAGGGGACAGACAGAAGGAGAGAGGGACAGAACAAAAAGAAAGAGAGGACAGACAGATAGAAGAAGAGGGGACAGACAGATAGAAGGAGGAGGGACAGACAGGTAGAAGGAGAGAGGGACAGACAGATAGAAGGAGAGAGGGACAGAAGGTAGAAAGAGGGACAGACAGGTAGAAGGAGAGAGGGACAGACAGATAGAAGGAGAGAGGGACAGACAGATAGAAGAAGAGAGGGACAGACAGGTAGAAAGAGAGGGACAGACAGGTAGAAAGAGAGGGACAGACAGGTAGAAAGGAGAGGGACAGACAGATAGAAGGAGAGAGGACAGACAGAAGAAGAAGAGAGGGGACAGTCAGATAGAAGAAGAAGGGACAGACAGGTAGAAGAGAGGAGAGGGACAGACAGGTAGAAGGAGAGAGGGACAGACAGGTAGAAGGAGAGGGGACAGACAGATAGACGGAGAGAGGGACAGCAGATAGAAGGAGAGAGGGACAGACGACAGATAGAAGGAGAGAGGACAGCAGGTGCAGGAGAGAGGAACAGACAGGAGTAGAAGGAGAGAGGAGAGGAGGGACAGACAGATAGAAGGGAGAGGGGAAGACAGATAGAAGGAGAGAGGGACAGACAGACAGATAGAGGAGAGGGAACAGACAGGTAGAAGGAGAGAGGAACAGACAGGTAGAAGGAGAGAGGAACAGACAGAGGGAGAGACAGAATGCTAATCACTATTTGCACCCCTTCGTTCTGTGTCCATTCCTTTAAGCTGCAGGTTCTTCAATGCATACTTACAGAAGTAGCCGCTCCTCGATCACTCTGCCTTCTTCTTCCAAAACGTTCCGACATGCACACGAGTAAAAGCCGGAACACTGCGCGGAATTAACGGAATGGCTGGAAATAAGTCCTCCCAAACGGCGAGGGGGCAGCAAAGAAATTGCGGTTCCGGGCTTACTTTACTCCTTCATGCCGCCCCTGGCTGCTGTGCCGCCCTAGGCCACGGCCTAGGTGGCCTACCCAGAAATCCGGCCCTGCCCACGGGGTTATAATGGAAGCCCATTCACCCAAAAAAACAGAGAAAACTGATAAAATTAAATATAGAGCCAAAAGGACAGTAAGAAATGCATTTAAATAAACAATAGGCATCCGTAGGAGTAAGAGGATATGTAAATTAGTAATAATAGATATAGAAAATGGTAGGTGGGCCCCTAAATTTGTCCTGGTGGGCCCCTTGTCTTAGATTTCTGGTGGGTCCAAACAGTTCAGTCCCACTGCCAACATACCTTAGCTTATACATAAGTCGCCGGGAAATGTAGCAGGTGGGGCCTAGCACCACGAGTGGGCGGGCCACAGCACCCACGAGTGGGCGGGTCACGGCACCCGCAAGTGGACGGGACCACGGCACCCTTAGTGCAGGGCCACATGGGGCTGTAAGGGAATGGGCCAAGGGGGCCTGCAACTGGAGGGACCATGGGGTCCATGAGTGAGGGACCAGGGGGACTGCAAAGGGGAGAGACACAGGCAGATTGACTGACAGGTTTCAGAGCAGGAAGCAGGAGTGCAGGGGACCTGGTGATGCTGCTGCCATATCACACACACAAATTAAATATCTTCAAACTATGTAAAATAAACAATGGAAAAAATTGCGAAAATTCTCAGGAGAGCAATTCCTATCAATTTACCTAAAGTCATTTTTGGACCACAGTTCTTCTTTAATCAGCCCTCCATTTCATTACACAGCTTAATCAGCCCTCCAGTTCATTACCCGTCTTAATCAGCCCTCCCTTTCATTACCCTGCGTTACCAGCCCTCCAGTTCATAAGCCAATGTGTCAGCCATCCATTCATTATCCAGTGTAAGAAAGTCCTCCAAGTCATTACCCAGTGTACAGCCTCCAGTTCATTAGCCAGTGTTTCAGCCCTCCAGTTCATTAGCCACATTATCGGCCCTCCAGTTCATTACCAGCCTAATCAGCCTTTAAGTACATTACCCACTTTATCAGCCCTCCAGTTCATTACTAACTTAATCAGCCCTCCAGTTGATTATCCAGTCTTATCAGCCCTCATGTTCATTACACAGCGTAATAGCCCTCCATTTCATTACCTTTGTTACCAGCCCTCTAGTTCACAGCCAGTGTAGTCAGCTCTCCAGTTCCTTATCCAGTGTTAGTCAGCCCTCCAGTTCATAAGCCAGTGTTATCAGCCCTCCAGTTCATTAGCCAGCATTATAGGCCCTCCAGTTCATTACCCAGCTTAATCATCCCTCCAGTTCATTACCCAGCTTAATCAGCTCTCCAATTCATTTGCCAGCTTAATAATTCTCCAGTTCATTAGCCAATGTAGTCAGCCCTCCAGCTCATTAGCCAGTGTAGTCAACAATGTAAAATGGCAGTAGTGGTCTTTAAAAGGGCATTACCTCAAAAAGTGGGCGTGGCATAGGCATGGCCAAAAACCCACACACCTTACATTTGTCCCTCATGGGACTTTCCAAATGTTGTGACTAGCCATAACAGAGGACTATGGATAGGCAGCAGGTGGAGCTGCAGTAAAAATATACACCTTTATATGGGTAATATATTTTGCTATATTTATGAACTACAACCAGCATTCCCTGTCTGTACTGTGCTGTTGTACAGTGCTTGGGAGTTTTAATTCAATCATCTGGAGGTCCACATACCTGCTGTTATTATAACTTAACCTCATCAAGTGGTAGATTGTTATTCATCATCACTAGAATCATCCATATGCCAATATCTTATGGCCAAACGATTTACAAAGACCAATGTGATCACATGTCATCTGTTTCCATGCAACACTTGCTCGACTGATCTCATGTATAGATGCATGTCAGATAGAAGTTTGCTACTTAGTTCTGTTGGAGATTGTTACATCTGCTAGAAACAGTCCCACAGTTTTACCATTCTCACTGTAGGGAAACCTTCCCTAACCTGAAGATGAAACTTCTTTCCTTCGAATATTAAAGGATGTCACGTGTCCTCTGATATGACCTATTAGTGAACAATGCACCAGAGAGTTTATTGTATGGCCCATTAATATATTTGTATAAGTGATCATATCCCCACACAAACGTCACTTCTCTAATGTTAACAGCCGTAACTTGTCTAATCTGCCTGCATAGCCAAGCCTCTTCATTCCCTATATTATTTTAGTTTCCCTTCTCTGAACAATTAACCTGTGTGCTGCCCTCTGGTGGCGAATCGAGTGAATCAGTTAATTGCACACCTTCCAAATATCACAGATTATTCAGGGCATTACAATGCTTTACTGTACTTCATTTTGTTTTGTTGTTGCTGTGAGCTGTCAATCGTAAGGTGCAGCAGAACATGTTATGTAACAATGTCATTTGACCACACACCTCCACTCACTTGTGGTTCACCCAGAGTCAGGATTGAGAGGTAACATGGCCAATCCAAGATAAGTCTCTTGTACTGAAGGTTGGGCAGGAAGCTACTCATGGAGATCCAGTCAGCTAGAGTGTAGTTTCCCATTGCAGGGTGCTGAGAGCCATGAAATGTATTTTGTATACCACTTTTACTTAAAGGGGAACTGTGTTCTCCCAACAAGTTAAGCTTAATGAAACACCAGTTTCCTACCTTTAAAAAGAGCCATCAACCACATCTCTACTTGCTCCACAGCCCAAGATATTAAGAAATGACTGACCAGAAAGTTAATGGGTGGGAGGCTGACTTGTGGCATTCCTGAGGCTTCTCCTGCACAGTGCTGCCATGTGAGGGAGACGGAAGTCCCCTCCTCTGCTGTGTGAAGTTCTGACGAGAAGGTAAGGAATTTGCAGCCCTTCTCTTCACTGAGAAGGCACTTTGCCCTGTGGCTCAAAAGCGGCATCTCAAAGTTAAAAAAAAAAAAACAACGATGTACCTGCGCCGGGTGCAGAGAGGAGAAGCGCCCAGTGGGAGGCTGAGCTTCCTTAAGGACCCTTCACTGTGGACCCTTCCTGAACAGTTCTCTCTGTAAGTGCCTGAACATCCTGAACAGTTCATCTCTGTAAGTGTCTGGCACGCACGCACTGGTCCGGACGGCCTCTTTGACTGCCTGGTTATTTAAATTGTCTGAGGAGGGAGGACCTCAGACAATTTAAATAACCAGCAGTTGCAGAGGCAGTCCGGACCAGTGCGTGCGTGCCGGGCACTTACAGAGCTGAGGATCCAGTCATTAAAGTCCCGAGACCCCTGGAAGAACAAGGAACCGAACTGTAACCCTCCAGTTCCCCACAGCACACCGAGCAACAGGCAGGAAGGGGCATAGACTGGCCAGTTATTCACACTGTACAGATCGATGCCTTGGGTAGCTGCGCCCCCTATTGGACCTATTAGATTTACACTGAAAACTTCCAGTTCAGATTCACAGTGCAAGACTTGGCAACCTCCATATTCCACTGTAATTAATACTTTCCAGATATACTAATAGATAGATGATATAGATAGATAAATAATATATAGATGATATAGATAGATAGATAGATAGATAGATAGATAGATGATAGTATAGATAGATAATAGATAGATGATGATAGATAGATAGATCGAGATAGCTAGAAGATTAGATAGAATAGATAATTCTAGATAGATAGATAGATAGATAGATGATGATAGATAGATAATAGATAGATAGAAGAATAGTAGATAGCTAGAGCCTTTTGACTAGAAGCAGCACTAACATGAGCTCCTATTTCCAGCATTTATACCTTGTAATGAGCAACTAAAAAGGACATATTCTGGATTTAATATAGACAACAAGGAATCACTGGAAGAGAGAAGCAAATAAAGGATTTATAGAAATTTACTTGAAAGAAAATAGGAAAACCAAAAAAGAAGTTTACCTGGGAATCAAACCAACAGGCAGCACAGAGCATCACAAAGACCAACAGTAACTGACATCACCAAAGCTCACAAATCCAAGCTGACAGTATAAGAGTCCTCCAAGGTAAAGACATTGCTTTTTTTCTTAATATTACTCAATTCTACATTATCTGTATATTATATAGACCAAAGAAGTAAAGAAAGTAGACTAAAGAACTTTAAAATGAAAGTCCTCCAAGTCATTACCCAGTGTAGTCAGCCCTCCAGTTCAATAGCCAGTGTTATCAGCCCTCCAGTTCATTAGCCAGCATTATCGGCCCTCCAGTTCATTACCAGCCTAATCAGCTTTAAAGTACATACCCAACTTTCTATATCCAGTCGGGTGGGGCCTAGGCACCTACGAGTGGGCGGGGCCACAGCACCCACGAGTGGGCGGGTCACGGCACCCGCAAGTGGACGGGACCACGGCACCCTTAAGTGGGCAGGGCCACATGGGGCTGTAAGGGAATGGGCCAAGGGGGGCCTGCAACTGGAGGGACCATGGGGTCCATGAGTGGGAGGGACCAGGGGGACTGCAAAGGGGAGGAGACACAGGGCAGATTGACTGACAGGTTTCAGAGCAGGAAGCAGGAAGTGCAGGGGACCTGGTGATGCTGCTGCCATATCACACACAAAAATTTAAATATCTTCAAAACTATGTAAAATAAACAATGGAAATAAATTGCGAAAATTCTCAGGAGAGCTATTCCTATCAATTTACCTAAAGTCATTTTTGGACCACAGTTCTTCTTTAATCATCCCTCCAGTTCATTACACAGCTTAATCAGCCCTCCAGTTCATTACCCGTCTTAATCAGCCCTCCCTTTCATTACCCTGCGTTACCAGCCCTCCAGTTCATAAGCCAATGTAGTCAGCCATCCAGTTCATTATCCAGTGTAAGAAAGTCCTCCAAGTCATTACCCAGTGTAGTCAGCCCTCCAGTTCATTAGCCAGTGTTATCAGCCCTCCAGTTCATTAGCCAGCATTATCGGCCCTCCAGTTCATTACCAGCCTAATCAGCCTTTAAGTACATTACCCAACTTTATCAGCCCTCCAGTTCATTACTAAGCTTAATCAGCCCTCCAGTTGATTATCCAGTCTTATCAGCCCTCATGTTCATTACACAGCGTAATTAGCCCTCCATTTCATTACCTTGTGTTACCAGCCCTCTAGTTCACAAGCCAGTGTAGTCAGCTCTCCAGTTCCTTATCCAGTGTTAGTCAGCCCTCCAGTTCATAAGCCAGTGTTATCAGCCCTCCAGTTCATTAGCCAGCGTTACAGGCCCTCCAGTTCATTACCCAGCTTAATCATCCCTCCAGTTCATTACCCAGCTTAATCAGCTCTCCAATTCATTTGCCAGCTTAATAATTCTCCAGTTCATTAGCCAGTGTAGTCAACAATGTAAAATGGCAGAAGTGGTCTTTAAAAGGGCATTTCCTCAAAAAGTGGGTGTGGCATAGGCATGGCCAAAAACCCACACACCTTACATTTGTCCCTCATGGGACTTTCCAAATGTTGTGAGCTATGCCATAACAGAGGACTATGGATAGGCAGCAGGTGGAGCTGCAGTAAAAAATATACACCTTTATATGGGTATAGATATTTATGCTATATTTTGAAAACTACAACCAGCATTCCCTGTCTGTACTGTGCTGTTGTACAGTGCTTGGGAGTTTTAAATGGCAATCATATGGAGGTCCACATACCTGCTGTTATTATAACTTAACCTCATCAAGTGGTAGATTGTTATTCATCATCACTAGAATCATCCACATGCCAAATATCATTATGGCCAAAACGATTTACAAAGACCAATGTGATCACATGTCATCTGTTTCCATGCAGACACTTGCTCTGACTGATCTCATGTATAGATGCATGTGCAGATAGAAGTTTGCTACTTAGTTCTGTTGGAGATTGTTACATCTGCTAGAAGACAGTCCCACAGTTTTACCATTCTCACTGTAGGGAAACCTTCCCTAACCTGAAGATGAAACTTCTTTCCTTCGAATATTAAAGGATGTTCACGTGTCCTCTGATATGACCTATTAGTGAACAATGCACCAGAGAGTTTATTGTATGGCCCATTAATATATTTGTATAAAGTGATCATATCCCCACACAAACGTCACTTCTCTAATGTTAACAGCCGTAACTTGTCTAATCTGCCTGCATAGCCAAGCCTCTTCATTCCCTATATTATTTTAGTTTCCCTTCTCTGAACAATTAACCTGTGTGCTGCCCTCTGGTGGCGAATCGAGTGAATCAAGTTAATTGCACACCTTCCAAATATCACAGATTATTCAGGGCAGTACAATGCTTTACTGTACTTCATTTTGTTTTGTTGTTGCTGTGAGCTGTCAATCGTAAGGTGCAGCAGACCATGTTATGTAACAATGTCATTTGACCACACACCTCCACTCACTTGTGGTTCACCCAGAGTCAGGATTGAGAGGTAACATGGCCAATCCAAGATAAGTCTCTTGTACTGAAGGTTGGGCAGGAAGCTACTCATGGAGATCACAGTCAGCTAAGGAGTGTAGTTTCCCATTGCAGGGTGCTGAGAGCCATGAAATGTATTTGTATACCACTTTTACTTAAAGGGGAACTGTGTTCTCCCAACAAGTTAAGCTTAAATGAAACACCAGTTTCCTACCTTTAAAAAGAGCCATCAACCACATCTCTACGTGCTCCACAGCCCAAGATATTAAGAAATGACTGACCAGAAAGTTAATGGGTGGGAGGCTGACTTGTGGCATTCCTGAGGCTTCTCCTGCACAGTGCTGCCATGTGAGGGAGACCGGAAGTCCCTCCTCCTCTGCTGTGTGAAGTTCTGACAGAGAAGGTAAGGGAATTTGCAGCCCTTCTCTTTCACTGAGAAGGCACTTTGCCTCTGTGGCTCAAAAGCGGCATCTCAAAGTTAAAAAAAAAAAAAACAACGATGTTACCTGCGCCGGGTGCAGAGGGAGGAAGCGCCGCATGTGGGAGGCTGAGCTTCCTTAAGGACCCTTCACTGTGGACCCTTCCTGAACAGTTCATCTCTGTAAGTGCCTGAACATCCTGAACAGTTCATCTCTGTAAGTGTCTGGCACGCACGCACTGGTCCGGACTGCCTCTTTGACTGCCTGGTTATTTAAATTGTCTGAGGAGGGAGGACCTCAGACAATTTAAATAACCAGGCAGTTGCAGAGGCAGTCCGGATCAGTGCGTGCGTGCCGGGCACTTACAGGACTGAGGATCCAGTCATTAAAGTCCCGAGACCCCTGGAAGAACAAGGAACCGAACTGTGAACCCTCCAGTTCCCACAGCAGCACCGAGCAACAGGCAGGAAAGGGGCATAGACTGGCCAGTTATTCACACTGTACAGATCGATGCCTTGGGTAGCTGCGCCCCCTATTGGACCTATTTAGATTTACACTGGAAAACTTCCAGTTCAGATTCACAGTGCAAGACTTGGCAACCTCCATATATCCACTGTAATTATATACTTTCCAGATATACTAATAGATAGATGATAGATAGATAGATAGATAGATAGATAATAGATAGATGATAGATAGATAGATAGATAGATATAGCTTGAGAAAGGTCTAAGACAAGGACCGAAACGTCGCTAGTTTGTTCGTTGCACATGAAATAAAAGTTTGAACAATTTTTTCACAAGTCCTGTGAGTGCTCTGCATCTTATTACAAGGTTGGATACTCAAGGAATCTACAGCAGCACCCAGGCCCTATATCGTTGGAAGGTAGAGTGCACACTATTACTCTATTGTGATAGATAGATAGATAGATAGATAGATAGATAGATAGATAGATGATAGATAGAATAGATAGATAGATAGATAGATAGATAGATAGATAGATAGATGATAGATACCCAGATATACAGCAATGACTGACCGAAAGTTAAGGGTGGGAGGCTGACATGTTGACTTCCTAGGCTTCTCCTGCACAGTGAACGCCAGACTTCGTCCTTCATGTGTGAGGGAGACAGGAGTCCTCCTCCTCTCTGCTGTGTGGAAGGACCTGCATCTGCAGAGAAGGTAAGGGAACTCTACAGCCCTTCTCTCTCACTATGTGAACACCAGCCTTTTCAGGCAGAGTTTCACTCTGTCCTGAAAAGGCTGTTTCCACAGGTTTTCGGGGGGGGGTTGGTAGGGGGGTTAGAGTGGCCCAGAGCCCCTGTGCAGCGTGGGGGCCTAGGCACACTTACGAGTGGGCGGGGCGACACAGCACCCGAGTGGGCAGGCATGGCACCGCAGTGTGACGGGAATCACAGCAGCACCTAGCTGGGGGCCCATGGGCTGTAAGGATGGCCAAGGGGCTGAACTGGAGGGACCATGGGGTCCATGAGTGGGAGGGACCAGGGGGACTGCAAAGGGGAGAGACACAGGCAGATTGACTGACAGGTTTCAGAGCAGAAAGCAGGAAGCGCAGGGGACCTGGTGATGCTGCTGCCATATCACACCACAAAAATTTAAATATCTATCATATAACTATGTAAAATAACAATGGAAAAATTGCAAAATTCTCAAGAGAGAGCATTCCTATCATTTACCTAAAGTCATTTTTGGACACACAGTTCTTCTTTAAAATCATACCCTCCAGTTTCATTACACCTTAAGCAGCCCTCCAGTTCATTCACCTCTTAATCAGCCCTCCCTTTCATTACCCTGCCTTACCAGCCCTCCAGTTCATATCACAATGTAGTCGCCCCTCCAGTTCATTATCCCGTTAAGAACAGTCCTCCAATTCATTACCCCCAGTGTAGTCAGCCCTCCAGTTCATTAAGCCGTGTTATCAGCCCTCCCTTTTCCCTTACCAGCTTATCGTCCTCCAGTTCTCCTATCAGCCTTAATACATTACCCACTTTATCAGCCCTCCAGTTCATTACTAAGCTTAATCTCCCTCCAGTTCATCCCATCTTAATCAGCTCTCCATTCCATTAGCCAGCTGGATAAGTTCATCCAGTTCATTAGCCAGTGTTAGTCAATACCAGTGTTAAAATCGGCAGAGTGTCTTTAAGGGCATATTACCTCAAAAAGTGGGTGTGGCATAGGCCTGGCCAAAACCCACACACCTTACATTGTCTGCCCTCATGGACTTTCCAAATGTTGTGAGCTATGCCATAACAGAGGACTATGGATAGGCAGCAGGTGGAGCTGCAGTAAAAAATATACACCTTTATATGGGTATAGATATTTATGCTATATTTTGAAACTACAACCAGCATTCCCTTGTCTGTACTGTGCTGTTTGTACAGTCTTGGAGTTTTTAAATGGCAATCATATGGAGGTCCACATACCTGCTAGTTATATATCTTACCTCATCAAGTGGTAGATTGTTTATTCATCATCACTAGAATCATCCACATGCCAAATATCATTATGGCCAAAAGGATTTACAAAGACCAATGTATCACATGTGATCTGTTTCCATGCAGACACTTGCTCTGATCTCCTGTATAGATGCATGTGCAGATAGGTTTGTCTCCTTGTTCTTGTGGAGATTGTTTTACTCTGGAAGACAGTCCCACAGTTTTACCATTCTCACAGTAGGGAAACCTTCCCTAACCTGAAGATGAAACTTTCCTTTCCTTCCAATCTTAAAGGATGTCCCGTGTCTCTGATATGACCTATTAGGGAACAATGCACCAGAGAGTTTATTGTATGACCCATTAATATATTTGTATAAAGTATCATATCCCCACACAAACGTCACTTCTCTAATGTTAACAGCTGAACTTGTCTAATCTGCCTGCATAGCCAAGCCTCTTCATTCCCATATATTTTAATTTCCCTTCTCTGACTGCTTTCACAACCTGTGGCTGCCCTCTGGTGGCGATAGTGATTAGTTAATTGCACACCTCCAATATCACAGATTATTCAGGGCAGTACAATGCCTCTACGGTACTTCATTTTGTTTTTGTTGTTGCTGTGAGCTGTCAATCGTAAGGTGCAGCAGACCATGTTATGTAACAATGTCATTTGACCACACACTCGGTCACCTCCTCTCACTGTGGTTCACCCAGAGTCAGGATGAGAGGTAACATGGCCAATCCAATAAGTCTCTTGTACGTGAAGGTTGGGCAGGAAGCTACTCATGAGAGACAGAGTCAGCTAAGGAGAGTTTTTCCCATTGCAGGGTGCTGATAGGCACCCGTAGTGGGGCGGGGCCACACGGGCTGTAAGATAATGGCCCATGGGGGACCTGCAACTGGAGGGACCATGGGGTCCATGAGTAGGAGGACCAGGGGGGCTGCAAAGGGGAGGAGGAAGACACAGGAGAGATTGACTGAGAGTTTCAGAGCGAAGTGCAGGGGACCTGGTGATGCTGCTGCCATATCACACACAAAAATGTAAATATCTTCAAAACTATGCAAAATAAACAATGGAAAATAATTGCAAAATTCTCAGGCGAGCAATTCCTATCACTAAAGGGATGTTGATGCGACACCACTAAGGGATGTTGATGCGATAGGCACTAAAGGGGAAGTTGATGAGATAGGCACTAAAGGGGAAGTTGATGCGATATACACTAAGGGGAAATTGATGCGTTATGTCTAAAGGAGAACTTGATGCAATGGCGCTAAAGGGGAAGTTGATGCGTAGGTGGAAAGGGAGAGCTGATGCGACCGTGCTAAAGGGGATTTGATTGACACGTGCTAAAGGAAAAGTTATGCGATATGCACTAAAGGGAAATTGATGCAATACACTCTAAAAAGTTGATGCAGGGCCGTCTCGCTAATGAGCCACTTGAGACAAAGTAGCAGAGCGGCACTTTGCATCTGTGGCTCAAAAGCGGCATCTCAAAATGTAAAAAAAAAAAACAACGATGTTACCTCCGCTGGGTGGAGAGGGAGGAAGCGCCACATGGGGAGGCGGAGCTTCCTTAAGGACCTTCACTGTGGACCCTTCCTGAACAGTTCATCTCTGTAAGTGCCTGAACATCCTGAACATTTCATCTCTGTAAGTGCCCGGCACCCGCACTGGTCCGATGCCTCTTGACTGCCTGGTTATTTAAATTGTCTGAGGAGTGAGGACCTCAGACTTTAAATAACCAGGCAGTCGCAGAGGCAGTCCGGACCAGTGCGTGCGTGCCGGGCACTTACAGGACTGAGGATCCAGTCATTAAAGTCCCGAGCCCCTGGAAGAACGGAACCGACTGTGAACCCTCCATTTCCCACAGCCCGAGCAACGGGCAGGAATGGGGCATACACTGGCCAGTTTATTCACACTGTACAGATCGATGCCTTGGGGTAGCTGCGCCCCCTATTGGACCTATTTAGATTTACACTGGAAAACTTCCAGTTCAAGATTCACAGTGCAAGACTTGGCAACCTCCATATATCCACTGTAATTATATACTTTCCAGATATACTAATAGATAGATAGATAGATAGATAGATAGATAGAGATAGCTGAGATGTATAATGAAATTATACATGATTAGTTGCATAGATATGATAGATGTGCTCTATGACTAGGATCTAAGCAAGTACCGCTCGTCCTATTTTTTGTGATAGATAGATTAATAGCTGATGATAGATAGATAGATAGATGGCAGAGAAGTTGTTAGACAGATAGATAAGATTAGATAACAGACATACAGATCGATAGATATAGATAGATAGATAGATAGATGCCCAAGATTATAAAGAAAATGACTGACCAGAAAGTTAATGGGTGGGAGGTCTGACATGTGACATTCCTCTAAGGCTTCTCCTGCACAGTGACGCCAGACTTAGTGCCTTAGTGTGTGAGGAGACAGGAGTCCCTCCTCCTCTCTGCTGTGTGAAGGACCTGCATCTGCAGAGAAGTAAGGGAACTACAGCTCTTCTCTCTCACTATGTGAAAACAGCCTTTTCAGGCAGAGTTTTCACTCTGCCTGAAAGGCTGTTTCCACAGAGTTTTCGTGTGGGGGGTTGGTAGGGGGTGTGTCACAGTGGCCCAAGCCACCTGTGAAGCGGGTGGGGCCTAGGCACCTACGAGTGGGCGGGGCCACACACCCACGAGTGGGCGGGTCACGGCACCCGCAAGGAGATAGATAGATAGATAGATAGATAGATAGATAGATAGATAGATAGATAGATGATAGATCTAGAGCCTTTCACTAAGAAGCAGCACTAAACATGAGCTCCTGAGTTTCCAGCATTTATACCTTGTAATGAGCAACTAAAAAGGACATATTCTGGATTTAATATAGACAAGAAGGAATCACATGGAAGAAAGAAGCAAATAAAGGATTTATAAGAAATTTACTTGAAAGAAAATAGGGAAACCAGAAAAAGAAGTTTACCTGGGAATCAAACCAACAGGCAGCACTGAGCATCACAAAGACCAACAGTAACTGACATCACCAAAGCTCACAATTCCAAAGCTGACAGTTATAAGAGTCCTCCAAGGTAAAGACATTGCTTTTTTCTTAATATTACTCAATTCTACATTATACTGTATATTATATAGACCAACAAGAAGTAAAGAAAGTAGACTAAGAACTTTAAATGGAAACTTCCAAAGATCAAAAGCTTAGTAATGACTCCAATACAGCCAGTCCAGACAGCAGGGGTCTGACACCTTGGAAATCAAATACTGTGATAAGATAAAAGCATTGCAGCCAAGAAAGCTGTAAAAAAGCTGACAAACAAAACCAGAGATTTTGTTTGCTGATTTCTCCTTTATGGATGAACAACAGATAAAAACAAACTTATTGTTTCACACTGAACACCCCTTGGCCTGGCCCTCTGCTATCTGCCAGCAATATAACAACTTCACAAAGGGGGGGATCAACCAAGGTCGACAGATCAGACTAAAGGACAAGGAAAATGTAGAGACTGTCATTAACTAACAGTAAATGTATATAATAATGGCACCATCATGGTACAGGGTGCAGAGACAAAAATGGAGGAATTTGAACAATTATTTCCTACTATCAAGGAAGAAGCAAGGAAATATAGAGACCAGCAGACCACAACTATCAGTGTTGGTGAGGAGAAATCCCCTGCTGAGATAGTCCCCAGAGACACCACAGTACCGCAACGTGCGGGTGTGAATTTCAGGGATTGGATTATATATTTCTGGGCTGATTAAGTTGCATTATGAATCAGGATGACAAGTGTGAGAGTGCTTAAAGGGATACTGGGGCCTTTCCCACTTTTCTATGTACATTGTAGGTTTTTACAGAAATATCATGAACCATGAACTCTGTTTACGTAACACTTTTAAATGTACCTGTTGTCTGTTAAATTTGTGTAGATTTAGTTCACATATTTTTCACTGTTTTCAATAGTTACCAGATTTACCAGATCCAAAGCCACATAAGAGCATTTGTGCCTCCCAATCAGAGTCTCTAAAGTTTGCAGTCAAAAGCCTCTATGGTCTTATTTATTGAACCAAGCATGCTCATTGTGCTCAGATTTCACCAGTGAGCTACTTTCTATTCCTCGGTGCTAAATCATGGGGTAAGGGCAGGTTGGAGAAGTACTGGGACTAATCTTAAGTGAAAGGTTTTGCATGTCTTTATAATGCTAGTGAATGTGTATAGTATGCCCAAGGCAGCTCTGCTTTTACAGAAGGAATGTTGCATACTAAAGGAATGGCTGTCATGTAAACTTTCAACGCTAACCAATCTACTATGGCTTAAATTAGCATTCTAAATGGCTAAAGGTAATACAAACATACAATCCCATCAGAAAGGTTGGTGCAGACCAGTATACAATTCATGGCTAATCATTTGTGCTTTGCCAACAGATTCTTGTACAAGTCATTCTGAATTGAGAAAGCCAGTCGAGCAGGACGAGCGAAAAATCTTAAGACTAAACTTTAAAGGTTTCGTACACACATATGATCGCGGGTGCCGACCCTCGATGCATTGTCTGTATGAACGGCCATTTTGCCCAAAATTGGCCTGGGCGGATCTCTGAAACTCAGCTGTTTCAGCCAATAATGTGCCCATACATGGGCTGATTATTGTTCCGAAACGACTGTTCGTACACATCGTGCGTCATGGTCGGAACCTTTAGTCAGTTGATCTAGCTGAATACAACAGATATACTATATTTGTGTTTAGCACAAGGATTTTCTAACTGAAATGCAAATTTCTTTAATTAGATTAAAACTGTTACTTAATGGATTCATTATTTCTTCTAACTCACACCCTGTAACACATACATATACAGCATTCTATTCTATCTACGGTATAATCTATCTATCATCTTTCTAAATCAATCAATCATAGAGCTTTAGATCAATTTACATTTTGACATTGCCACAAAGCAAACAAAAATAATAAAAAAATAAAACATATTAGTTAGAGGTTCACGGTAGGGGGACATTGGTATCCAATGGATAATTAATATATGGACAGTACTATAAAGGGTATATGGGTTTTAGTCTTTAAAGGGGCCCATACACTATGCAATTTTGTTGTACAATCGTCGTACGAACTCCACGATTGTCATCAATATATCGTTAATGGTATAGATAAATCTGTGCAATTAATTGAGAAGATCTGATTGAATCTGAAGGTGATCTGTCAGAACGAAAATTTTTATATGCTACATAAAATTGTTTATGTGTATGGATGATTGTCCAACAAATGTCTTCCAACTTAATCCTGAAGTGTCAAATAACAACTTCCTGAAAAAAGCAGAGCTCACAGTCTGGAAGGGTGGACCATAGAGGGTATATTGGTTCATGATGACAATGTGTGATGTGATACACAGGACACAGTTCTGGAAGGTGTGAGACCATAGGAGTGATATTTTGGTTCATGATGGCAATGTGGGATAAGGTTAACACATGACAACAACACAGTGCATAATTAATGTACGAACACACGTCGACATTCGTTAGCAATAACATATGAAAGAAAAATCAGCAAACACAAATTACTTCATTCTTCCTTACCATTCGAGACCTCCACCCCAAAATGTGCTTTGTACATTCGTCATTTCCCCATATACACTATCAGCAACAATTAAATCTGCCATAATGGTGAATGGTTGCTTTCTAGTGGCACTTCTATTCTGCAACAATTTACATCTTACACAATCATATCCTGCTACTTATGCAGATTGTGCACAGCAAATGGCAAATTGATTGTATTTGGTTATGTCGGATTGTACGAAGATTGTTTCCAATTTAAATCTGGTCAGTGTTTATAGACCAATTTCATTGCATCGTGTATGGGCCCCCTTTAGTCGATTGGGGAAGGATAAAGGATAATTGGGCAGTAGTCCTTGGGCGTTGAGTTCATTTATGCTCTACTCAGTCTGTGACATGCCGTTCATAGTGTGCCCCAAATTACTGTGGCTTCATCCTCTCCCGGCAGGATATAGAGTTTTCTCTCTACATCTAAGCAGTTGAAGTCTGGGATAAAGTCCACAGCAGCTTGAAATGGGGGTCCCGTATTGCATCTAGCTCTGTCTATTTATCTTCTATCTCTATCTACTGTCTGTATGTTTTAGATTAGCTATCTATCTATATTCTATCTATCATTGTCTGACTATTATCTATTCTACTATCTATCTATCTTTTCTTATCTATCTATCTCTATCTAATATCTGTCTTATCTATCTCTATCTATCTATCTGTCTGTCTTAGCTATGATCTATCTATCTATCTATCTATCTATCTATCTATTCTATCCTATTATCATCTATCTGTCTGTCTATTATCTATCTATTTATCTCTATCTCTATCTTAATCTATCTAATCTATATTATCTATCTCTATATATATCTGTCTATTATCTATCTATCTTCTATCTTATTCTATCTATCTATCTATTATACGTCTTCTCTATCTTTATCATTCTATCTATATCTTCTATCTGATCTATCTTCTATTATCTATCTATTTATTCATTATTATCTATCTGTCTGTCTGTCTATTATCTATCTATCATCTATCTATCTATCTATCTATCTATCTATCTATTATCTATCTGTATTATCTATCTTTCTATCTCTATCTATCTATCTGTCTGTCTATTATCTATCTCTATCTATCTATCTGTCTGTCTTTTATCTATTCTATCTATCTATCTGTCTTCTATCTGTCTGTCTATTATCTATCTATCTATCTATCTATCTATCATATCTGTCTGTCTATTATCATCTATCTATCTATACTATCTATCTATCTATCTAGTAGGCATCTACTATCTTTCTGTATTATCTACTTTCTATCTCTACTCTATCTGTCTGTCTTATCTATCTCTATCTATATCTATCTAATAACATTGGGGTAATGTGCACTCTACCTTCAGATGCTTAATAGGCCTTGATAGCTTGAGAAAGGTCTAAGATACAGACCGAAACGTCGCTATTGTTTTGTTGCCCATATAATAAAGTGGAACTTCTGCACAGTACCTGTGAGTGCATCTGCAAATTTGTTTCAAGATTGGATACTATCTATCTATCTATCTATCTAACTGTCTGTCTTTATCTATCTATCTATCTGTTATTACTATCTATCTCTATTTATTATCTGTTCTGTTATTATCTTCTTTTCTATCTACTTCGACTATTTATATTATCATCTATATCTATCTCTGTCTTATCTATTGGTCGTCTTATCAATCTATTACTCTATTTCATCTTATCTGTCTAATCTATCTATCTATCAGTCTGTCTGTCGTGTCTGTCGTCATTATCTATCCGTATCTATCTATCTATCTATCGTCGTCTATTGATCTATTTATCGTGCTACTTAACTTAACTGACGATCATTATCTCTCATATCTATCTATCTCTATCTATCTACTATATCTGTGTATTATCTACTCTACATAATGGCTGTCTGCCTAGCTCAGTATGTACAGTCTATCTAATCGTGGTCATATTCATCTTACTACGATGTCTGGATAACAACACGCTACGAATTCTATCTATCTATCTGTCTGTCTTATCTATTCTATCTATCTGTCTGATCTATCTGGTCTGTCTATTATCTATCTATCTTCTATCTATCTGCCTGTATGCTATTATCTATCTATCTCTATTATATCGGTTGTTCGCTTATCATCTCGATCTATCTATTCTATCTATCTATCTATCTAATCTGTCTGTATATATTATCTATCTATATCTAGCTATATATCTGTCTTTCTATTATCTATCTCTATCTGTTGTGAAGGTTCTCATTCATCCAGGCCATGGTAATCTGTTGTATTCAATTAGATCAACTGGACTTGAAGTTTAGTTCTTGAAGACGTTTCGCTAGTCATACCGACTGGCTTTCTCAATTCAGAATGACTTGTACAAGAATCTGTGGCAATTATGTACCCTGGAAAATCCCAATTAGCATATCAAGCCACAGTGTTAAGGGCGTGATTAGATAGTGGAAGAGGTGTTATAGAAAGCCCAGAGTAAGGTGTCAAAACAGCATTGTACATGGCAGACAGATTGTGTCGAACCCCCCCACCTCTATTTAGGCTTGGTTTCTTTATTTTCACATAATGGCCTCTTAACAACTCTCTTGAACCGTCACGTTTCCTTTGCCAATATGTTAACATTACAATATTCAAAGGTATGCCTTTATCCTTAGATGCAGGTACACGGCTGAGTCCTGACCGAGGAATTGGCTCTCTCTGTGCTGGGCCATACGTTGATGCAGTTGTTGTTTGGTCTCCCCCACATACAAATCAGAGCATTATTCACTGCACTGCATATATGATGTCGCTTTTCTTGTGTTTCGGTATTGGGTCTTTCGGATGTACCAATTGCTCAGAGTGTAAATTTGATGTTTGGTCTACCGCATTAATGTGTTCTTGAAAGCTTGTACTTCCTTCTGGTGGATTTTGTACTTCCTTCTGGTGGATTTTACAAGGGAAGAGGTACAAAACAACAAACTGGCTTTCTTGGACTGCTTGGTAGAAGTCAGGGAGAATGGTAAACTGGAAGTAGAGGTTTACAGAAAACCAACACACACAGATCAGTATTTGATGTTTGGACTCCACCACCCTTTAGATCACAAGCTGGGGTCATCAGAACCCTGCACACACGAGCTGAGAAATCCCCACTAGCACAGAGGCGAAGGCTAAAGAAATGAACATCTCAGAGGAGCCCTTAAAAACTTGTGGATATCCAGACTGGGCCTTTATCAAAGGAAGCAGAAGGAAGAAAGAACCGAATACCAACATTGAAGGTGAAAAGCAAGACAGGAGAAAGAACATGGTCATCCCATATGTAGCAGGGGTCTCTGAGAAACTAAGAAGAGTTTTCAAAAACACCGTATCCTGTCTGCTTTAAAACCGAGCAACACGCTGAGGCAGCAATTGGTACATCCGAAAAGACCCAATACCGAAACACAAGAAAGCGACATCATATACGCAGTGCAGTGCAGTGAAGAATGATCTGATTTGTATGTGGGGGAGACCAAACACAAACTGCATCAAGTATGGCCCAGCACAGAAGAGCCAATTCCTCGGGTCAGGACTCGCCATGTACCTGCATCTTAAGGATACAGGACATACCTTGAAGATTGTAATGTTAACATATTGGCAAAGGAACGTGACTGGTTCTAGAGAGGTGTTAAGGAGGCCATTTATGTGAAAATTAAGAAATCAAGCCTAAATAGAGTTGGGGGGGGGGTTTTCGACACCATCTGTCTGCCATGTACAATGCTGTTTTGATACCTTACTCTGGGCGTTCCTATAACACCTCTTAGCCACTATCTAATCACGCCATTAACACTTGGCTGCTTATGCTAATTGGGATTTTCCAGGGTACATAATTGCCACAGATTCTTGTACAAGTCATTCATGAGGAGAAGCCAGTCGGGGTGACTAGCGAAAGCTTCAAGAACTAAACTTCAAGTCCAGTTGATCTAATTGAATACAACAGATATATCTCTATCTGTCTGTCTATTATATATCTATCTATCTATCTATCTCTATCTATCTGTCTCTATCTATCTGTCGGTCTATTATCTATCTATCTCAATCTTTCTGTCTATTTTCTATCTATCTCTACCTATCTGTCTGTCTATTATCTATCTATATCTATCTATCTCTATCTGTCTGTCTATTATCTATCTATCTCTATCTGTCTGTCTGTCTATTATCTATCTCTATCTATCTGTCTGTCTATTATCTATCTTTATCTATCTGTCTGTCTATTATCTATCTATTTATCTATCTATCTCTATCTATCTACCTGTCTATATCTATCTATCTATCTATCTATCTATATCTATCTATCTATCTATCTATCTATCTATCTATCTGTCTGTCTATTATCTATCTATCTATCTATCTATCTATCTATCTATCTATCTATCTGTCTATTATCTATCTGTATGTATGTCTGTCTATTATCTATCTCTATCTGTCTGTCTGTGTCTATTATTTATCTATCTGTCTGTCCTGTCTATTATTATCTCTATCTATCTATCGCTATCTATCTGTCTGTCTATTATCTATCTATCTCAATCTATTGTCTGTCTATTATATATCTATCTCTCTCTCTATCTGTTGTCTATTATCTATCTATCTATCTATCTATCTATCATCTGTCTGTCTATTATCTATCTATCTATCTCTATCTATCTTCTATATGTCTGTCTATATCTATCTATCTATTATCTATCTCTATCTATCTGTCTGTCTATTATTATTATAATGCTAGAGCCTTTGACTAAGAAGCAGCACTAAACATGAGCTCCTGAGTTTCCAGCATTTATACCTTGTAATGAGCAACTAAAAAGGGCATATTCTGGATTTAATATAGACAACAAGGAATCACATGGAAGAGAGAAGAAAATAAAGGTTTTATAAGAAATTTATGAAAGAAAATAGGAAAACCAGAAAAGAAGTTACCTGGGAATCAAACCAACAGGCAGCACAGAGCATCACAAAGACCAAAAGTAAACTGACATCACCAAAGCTCACAAATCCAAAGCTGACAAGTATAAGAGTCCTCCGAAGACATTGCTTTTTTCTTAATAATACTCAATTCTGCATTATACTGTATATTATATAGACCAACAGAGAAGTAAAGAAAGTAGACTAAAGAACTTTAAAATGGAAACTTCCAAAGATCAAAAGCTTAGAATGACTCAATAAGCCAGTCCAGACAGCAGGGGTCTGACACCTTGGAAATCAAATACTGTGATAAGATAAAAGCATTGCAGCCAAGAAAGCTGTAAAAAAGCTGACAAACAAAACCAGAGATTTGTTTGCTGATTTCTCTCTATGGATGAACACAGGATAAAACAAACTTAGTTTTTCACACTGAACACCCCTTGGCCTGGCCTCTGCTATCTGCCAGCAATATAACAACTTCACAAAGGGGGGGATCAACCAAGGTCGACAGATCAGACTAAAGGACAAGGAAAATGTAGAGACTGTCATACTAACAGTAAATGTATATAATAATGGCACCATCATGGTACAATGAGGACAAAAATGGAGGAATTTAACAATTATTTCCTACATCAAGGAGAAGCAAAGAAGCATAAGAGAGACCAGCAGACCACAATAATCAGGTGTTTGTGAGGAGAAATCCCCTGCTGAGATAGTCCCCAGAGACACCACAGTACCATGTCTGATGACATCTCACCCCTCACCCCACCTCCTCAGAGACTGTTTATCCCAATTAGAAAGGGACTTTCACCAATTCAAAGAAGATCTTCAAAAAACACAAGGTGAGAAAAATTCAATTGACCTACTAAAGGATGAGATAAGCAGACTAAAAACTGATAACAGATCAGCTCTGCTGGAAATACGATCAACTTTACAGCAACTTCATCAGGAAAATGCCCAGCTCAGAGAAGAAATACTCAAGATCAAAAGAAGCAATGAGCCTCAATGTCCAGAAAGGTCAACAAACCTCAGAAAACAAACAGATAAAGAAACTGTCCTGGACAACACCACACATATACCCCATAAGGAACAGCACACAATAAAGGAGAAAAACAGCCAAAACATCAAGGATGAAACATGTAAACAAGCAGAAAATGCCACCGCCAACATAAATTCACAACCACAAAACAGCAATAACACTGCAGAAACTTCAACAAAACAGCAAACAAATATGCCTAACATAACACCAAGCCATAATATTGTGCTAATAATGGACTCAAACGGGAAATACCTGGACACAAAACGCCTTTTTCCAGGGAAAAGAGTCACAAAAATCCACTGTGAGACTATTGAAAAAGCAGCAGAGGTGATCCGCAATCCATATTTCACTGCCCCAGAACACATCATCCTACATACAGGCATCAATAATCTAGACAACCCATCAGAGGATATTGAAGATAAACTCTGTGTTCTAGCAAAGACCACTGGACATCAATTTCCTGGCTCCAAAATTATACTATCATCCCTGCTCCCAAGGATGGACATTCCCCTCCATAACATTCAGGCCATTAATAAGGAGCTGACAACAAAAATCAATTCCACTCCAAATATCCAACTGATACAGTACTCCTCTGTAACACACCAGCACCTATATGATAACAAACATCTTAACAAACAAGGGATGAGCCTCCTGGCAAAACAACTAAAAGACCTGGTTCTTAACAGGCCCCTGGGACTCAAACCCCACACAGCTCCCATACCACACAGCCCAGGTCAGAAAAAAACATCAAACAGACATCATACTATCAAACCGTCTAACCCAAATGTGATGCCACATCGATGGTAGGAATGGAGGAAACCAAACAGAACACCCGAAAGCAGTGACATTACAGACATTAAGAACATGCTGATCACCTTATTTAAAAAAATTGCATAACTGACCAGAACGTCCTAAATAGTCAGCTCATTACAAGGTATATACTCACACAATGACATCTCTTGTTATTAGTAGCTGGAACATTCTGGGTCTGAATGCTTCAGCTTTTGGAACAAAAACAAATGACCCAGATTTCAAAGAAAGTCTGAGCAAAGTGCACATCCAGATCCTCTTAGAGACATGGACCTGATCAGAGGATAGCTCAGTCTCGGTTCCTGTTGGTTATAGGGAACTCTCTGTTGCAGCCCAAAAGAACAAACATACCAAGCATGGGCGCTGTTCAGGAGGGATAATAATTTGGTATAAAGAAAACCTCCATGAACATATACAACCAATCAAGAGAGGGAGAAGCCATATCTGGCTGAAGATAAGCAGCTCCATCACCTCCACTCAAACTGATATATACTTATGTGCAGTATACTTTGCCCCGTCAGAATCCCCATACTATAATCCTGAGGGCTATGAGATACTGCAAAAGGAGGCAGCACACTTCCAAACCCTAGGAAAAGTACTAATCTATGGGGACATGAATGCCAGAACGGGCAGAGAGAAGGATTACCTCACCCCAGATGACAATTGTTATATTTTTGGAGCAGAGACTCACTGCCATGACATACAAAGTGACAGAAACAGCTATGACAGCACAATAAATAAAAGTGGGAAACTACTGCTGAACCTATGTAGAAGCCTAGGATTTCACATACTAAATGGAAGAACCAAGGGAGACTCCTTTGGGAGATACACCCTAAATTCCCACGTGGGCAGTAGTGTGGTAGACTACGCCATTACAGACATGGACGTTTCAAATATAAGTGCCTTCATAGTCGCTCCCCAATCACACCTGTGAGACCACAACCAAATCCTAATATATAACAACTCCTCAAATAAATCACAACAGTTCAATTGGTCTTTTTAACTTGCCATCCTCCTACAAATGAACTACACAGTCAACCACAACCTATAAGGAGGTCCTCAACAGACCGGAGGTGAAAGAAATGCTTCTAAACTACGATAGAAAGGCTTAAGAATTCAGCGAACAAGGAGTTCAGCAAGCAGTAAAAGATCTCAACAAAATCTTATTCACCATTACAGAAATGTCAGGAGTGAAAAGGACCAATCCCAAAAGCCATCAAACAAACAATCTAATAAATGGTTTGACAGTGAGTGCAAAAAACTCAGAAAAAATCTACGGGTGATGTCAAATAAAAAACACAGATGCCCCAGTGATGATGAACTAAAATTAGCTTATGACGTCACTCAACGTCAATATAAATTTACCCTCAGAAAGAAGAAACAAAACTATATTCAAAGTAAACTTAAAAAACTTGAACAATCTCTCCAAGACAACTCATTCTGGGAGACTTGGAATCACATTGGCACAAAATCCAAACAAAACAAACAACACATCCAAAATGGCAAAGTCTGGTTTCACTACTTTAAAGATCTGTACAAAGGAATCCCTACACAAGATCTTACTCTAGAACAAAACCAGATCATCAACAAACTAAAGAATAGGGAGGAGAAGATCAATGACTTCCAAAACCCATTAGATACACCTATAACACTGCAGGAAGTAGCTGACAAAATTAAGCTCTTACAAAGTAAAAAAGCCAGTGGTACAGATGGAATTCTACCCGAAATGATCAAATACAGCTCCCCTGAAATACATACTGCAATATCCAAACTATTTAACCTAGTCCTATATGTTGGGTACTTTCCTGAAGTCTGGAATCAAGGTCTGATAACACCAATCCACAAAAGTGGAGACCGTTATGATCCAGCCAACTACAGAGGCATCTGTGTGAGCAGTGTACTGGGAAAACTGTATAACAGCATTCTAAATAAGAGAATCATTACTTTCCTCACACAACATAACATTCTCAGTAAAAGCCAAGCTGGGTTCTTACCAAACCATCGTACCACTGATCACATCTATACTTTGCACAGCCTCATAAATCATCATGTCCACAACACAAGGAATGGGAAAATATTTGCCTGCTTTGTGGATTTTAAAAAGGCGTTTGATGCAGTGTGGCACCCAGGCCTATTAATAAAGCTTCTGGAGAGTGGAATAGGTGGAAAAACATATGATGTCATCAAGAGCCTTTATACTGGTAATAACTGCAGTGTAAAAGTGAATGGGAAAAGAACTTCATACTTCCTGCAAGGTCGGGGAGTCAGACAAGGATGTAGCCTGAGTCCAACTCTCTTTAACATCTACATCAACCAACTGGCAGCAGCTCTAGAAACCTCATCAGCACCAGGACTTACTCTACATGACACCAATGTAAAGTTCCTGCTCTACGCAGATGACCTCTTACTGCTATAACCAACAGAGAGTGGCCTACAAGATAGTCTAGCCATCCTGGAGAAATTCAGCGCAACCTGGGCACTTCCCATAAATCCAAATAAAACGAAAATTATGATGTTCCAGAAGAAAAACAAAAAATCAACACACGACCCTTCATTCAATTTGAATAACGAGATACTCAGCAGAACAGAGAAATATACTTATCTCGGCCTGGAGATCAACCATTCTGGATGCTTTAGGGCAGCTATAGAGACTTTGAAAGCAAAAGCCAGCCGAACCTTCTATGCAATAAGAAAACAACTGTATCACCTCAAACCACCAGTAAAAGTCTGGCTTAAAATCTTTTGACAGTGTCATTTCCCCAATCCTACTCTATGGCAGTGAAGTATGGGGCCCTGTATCTTATTCAGACCAATCAAAATGGGAATCTGGCCCACCAGAAATACTCCATCTCGAATTCTGTAAGCACCTCCTCCAGGTCCATCGCAGTACATCAAACAGCGCTTGTCGGGCTGAGCTTGGCAGATTCCCATTACTGCTTGAGATGCAATAAAGGGCCCTATCATTCTGGGCTCACCTACAGAACAGTAGCCCCAACTCTTACCATCATAAATCCTCAATACACAACAAAGGTCAAGAAAAGCCATGTGCACTGAAACAACTCATCAGCTCCCTACTAACATCAAACCCACATCCACAGAGCCTGTCTAAACCTCAAATCACAGCAGCCATAACCAAGAGCCAATTGGACTACATGGATGAATGGAAGAAAGAAATAAAAAAGTCCCAGAAACTAACTATATACCAGGCACTGGACAGAGACTACAAACTGGCCCCCTACCTGGAGAATATCACAAACCCTAAAGAGAGACAAGTCCTAAATCTCTACAGATTGAGTGCACACAGCCTAGAAATAGGATCTGGCCAACACAGACAGACATATAAGCCAAGAGAGAACAGACTGTGCCAGCACTGTGACCAGGGAACCTTAGAAGATGAAACCCACTTCCTTCTACACTGCCCCAAATACAAAACAATACGGGACCCCCATTTCAAGATGCCGTCGGACTTTATCCCAGACTTCATCTGCTTAGATGGAGAGAGAAAACTCTATATCCTGCCGGGAGAGGATGAAGCCACAGTAAATATTGGGGCACACTATGTAACGGCATGTCACAGACTGAGAGGAGCATAAATGAACTCAATGTCCAAGGATTACTTGCCCAATTATCCCTTTATCCTTCCCCAATCGATTTAAAGACTAAAACCCAATATACCCTTTATAGTACTGTCCATATATTAATTATCCATTGATACCCATGTTCCCCTACCGTGAACCTCTAATACTAACATGTTTTATTATTTTATTATTTTTTGTTTGCTTTGGCAATGTCAAAATGTAAATTGATCCTGCCAATAAAGCTCTTTTTGATTTGATTTGATTTGATCTATCTATCTATCTCTATTTATCTGTCTGTCTATTATCTATCTACCTATCTCTGTCTATCTATCTGTCTATTATCTATCTCTATCTGTCTGTCTATTATATATCTATCTCTATCTGTCTGTCTATTATCTATCTATCTCTATCTATCTGTCTGTCTATTATCTGTCTATCTATCTGTCTGTCTATTATCTATCTATCTGTTTACTATCTATCTATCTATCTATCTGTCTATTATCTATCTATCTGTCTGTCTATTATCTATCTCTAACTATCTGTCTGTCTATTATCTATCTATCTATCTATCTATCTATTTATCTGTCTGTCTATTATCTATCTATCTCTATCTATCTTTCTGTCTGTTTATTATCTTTCTATCTCTATCTAGCTATCTATCTGTCTATTATCTATCTATCTATCTATCTATCTATCTATCTCTATCTATCTATCTATCTATCTATCTTTCTGTCTATTATCTATCTCTATCTGTCTGTCTATTATATATCAATCTATCTCTATCTATCTATCTGTCTGTCTATTATCTATCGATCTCTATCTACCTGTCTGTCTATTATCTATCTATCTCTATCTATCTATTTTTCTGTCTATTATCTGTCTATCTATCTCTCTGTCTGTCTGTCTGTCTATTATCTATCTATCTATCTGTCTGTCTATTATCTATCTATCTATATATCTGTCTATTATCTATCTGTCTGTATGTCTGTCTATTATCTATCTATCTCTATCTATCTGTCTGTCTATTATCTATCTATCTATCTGTCTGTCTGTCTATTATCTATCTCATCTATCTTCTATCTGTCTGTCTGTCCTATTATCTAGCTCTATCTATCTATCTATCTATCTCTGCCTATCTGTCTTTCTATTATCTATCTCTATCTATCTTTTCTGTCTATTATATATCTATCTATCTCTATCTATCTGTCTGTCTATTATCTATCTATCTATCCATCTATATATCTATATATCTATATGTCTATTATCTATCTATCTATCTATCTCTTATTTATCTAATCTGTCTATTATCCTTCTCTATCTATCTATCTATCTACTCTTGATCTAACTCTATCTATCTTCATGTCTATATATCTATCTCTATCATCTATATATCTTATCTATCTATCTATCTATCTATCTATACTTGCTTCTGTCTGGTCTGTCGTTCGCTGTCTAGTCTGTCTGTCTATCCTTCTGAACTCTATCTGTCTGTCTCTATCTACTCTGATCTTTTATATCTATCTATCTCATCTGATCTTCTGATCTATTATCTCATACTATCTATCTATCTATCTCTCTTCCTTCTATTCATCTATCCTCGCATATCTATCTATCTTACCTATATCTATATCTATCAATCATCCTTATCTATTATCTATCTTCTATTATCTATCTCTATCTTCTGCTTATATACTATTACATCATCTATCCTGTCTGTCTATTATATATCTATCTATCTCTATCTGTCTGTCTATTATCTATCTATCTGTCTCTATCTATCTGTCTGCCTATTATCTATCTATCTATCTGTCTGTCTGTCTATTATCTATCTACTACTATCTGTCTGCTATTATCTATCTATCTATCTTATATCTGTCTATTATCTAGCTGTCTGTATGTCTGTCTATTATCTACTATCTCGATCTATCTGTCTTCTGTCTATTATCTATCTATCTATCTATCTATCTATCTATCTATCTGTCTGTCTGTCTATTATCTATCTCCATCTATCTATCTATCTATCTGTCTGTCTGTCTATTATCTATCTCTATCTATCTATCTATCTATCTCTGTCTATCTGTCTTTCTATTAGCTATCTCGATCTATCTGTCGGTCTATTATCTATCTATCTATCCATCTATATATCTATATATCTTATCTGTCTATTATCTATCTATCTCTATCTTCTATCTGTCTATTATCTAATCTCTATCTATCTATCTATCTGTCTAACTATACTATCTGTCTATCTTATTATCTTATCTATCTTATCTATCTGTCCGTCTTTCTATTATCCTCTATCCATCTCTATCTGTCTGTCTATTATCTATCTTATCTATCTATCTCTATCTATCTGTCCTGTCTGTCTGTCTTTATCTTCTATCTCATCTATCTATCTGTCTGTCTATTATCTATCTATCTATCTCATCTACTATCTGTCTATTTCTATCTATCTCTATCTATCTATCTGCCTGTCTATTATCTATCTCTATCTGTCTGTCTATTATATAGCTATCTATCTCTATCTATCGTCGGTCTATTATAATATCATCATCTCTACTGTCGTCTATTATCTTCTATCTGTCTCTATCTCTCTGCTGTCTATATTTATCTTATCTATCCTGTCTGTCTATTATCTATCTATCTATCTTGTTTAATTCTATCTATCTGTCTATTATCTTCTCTCTCTATCCTATCCTTCTGTCTATTATCTATCTGTCTATCTATCTATCTGTCTGTCTATTATCTGTCTATCTCTATCTATCTTTCTGTCTGTCTATTATCTATCTATCTCTATCTAGCTATCTATATGTCTATTATCTATCTATCTATCTTCTATCTAGCCTTCTATCTCTATCTATCTGTCGTCTATTATCTAGCTCTATCTGTCGTCCTATTATATATCTACTATCTCTATCTATCTGTCTGTCTATTATCTATCTATATCTATCTATCTGTCTGTCTATTATCTATTTATATCTATCTATCTGTCTGTCTATTATCTATCTATCTATCTATCTATCTGTCTGTCTGTCTATTTTCTATCTCTATCTATCTATCTCTGTCTATCTGTCTGTCTATTATCTATCTATCTATCTATCTATATATCTGCTATTATCTATCTGTCTGTAGTCTGTCTATTATCTATCTATCTCTATCTATCTGTCTGTCTGTCTATTATATATCTATCTTTCTGTCTGTCTGTCTATTAATCTATCTCTATCTATCTATCTATCTGTCTGTCTGTCTTTATATCTATCTATCGATCTATCTATCTATCTATCTCTGTCTATCTGTCTTTTCTATTATCTATCTCTATCTATCTGTCTGTCTATTATATATCTATCTATCTCTATCTTCTATCTGTCTGTCTATGATCTATCTATCTATCCATCTATATTCTCTATATCTATATTGTGCTATTATCTATCTATCGGACGTCTCGATTTTCTATTCTCGTATATCTGCTAGTGGCGTCGGTGGTCGTATGTCGGGTGTGGGCGTTGGAGTGTCAGGGAGCGTGTGGGCGGAGGGGGGGGGTCTTGAGTGTCTGTCGTGGCTAAGACTATGGCAGCTGTCGGTGAGCTGGATGGGAGCTAGTCTATCTATCGACGACTAGTCTATCGTGTCGGGCGTGCGTTCCGGTCTGTGGTCGGCGTAGGCGTGTATCGGGTATCTAGGGGTCCGAGACGGTATGCGGAGCTGTCGGTCGTTATGCGGATCGTATCTCGCCTATCGTCTGTCTGGCTGTCTGCGAGGTTATGCGACTATCCCTATCTGATCATCTTGCTGGCTAGTATCTAGCATCGATCGGTCTCTCGGTGGATCTATCTGCGATGATCTATCTACTGAAGCGCTATCGATCGGCTGCCTGCTAAAGCGAGCTCGAATCTGGGCTGCGATGATATAGCGAATCATTCGATCAGCGGGCCCGGCTAGTGGATTATATCATCTATCGCGCTCTGGCTACGTCTGCATTAGCGTATCTCTATCGAGCTGCGGGGCGTCGAAACTAGTTGACTTCCGGCTAGGATCTACGTCATCACGAGCATCGTAGCGAGCGATCTACTTCCTCGGCTGCGCGTATGAAGCTATCTATCCTCTAGCTGATCGGCGGCTATTAGCTAGCGCTAGTCGAGCTCTAGCGAGCGGGCGTCTGTCGGGTCGATGATCTAGCTGAAGCCATGCTATCGAGCTGCGGCTATGATCTAGGATCGAGCGCGAGCTATCGATCTGCAGTAGCTATCTATCGCTCTAGCTCTTCTATAATCTGCCTGTCTAGGAGCTATCTCTATCGGTCGGGCTATTATAGAGCGAGCTATGCCTAGCGATCGGCGGGCGAGTATGAGCTTGTTTGCTATCTCGAGCGGGCGGGCTATGTCGATCGAGCGGCCCTCTAGCAGCTGTCCGGCGATTATCTATCGAGCTACTCGGCTGTCTATTATCTAGCACTACTGTCATATGCGTAGCTAGCTATCTAGCGAGCTGTCGAGGGAGAGCGACGCGAGCGAGCACTAGAGCTGCTTCTTTCGGAGTATCTATCTGTCGATCTATCTATCTGTCTGTCTATATCTGTCTATCCGATCTCTCTTTCGTCCGTCTATTATCTATCTTCGCTAGCTACGTATCTAGAGTCTAGATCGAGCGAGCAAGCCGAGCTCTATCTATTGGCTGGCTAGTATCTTGGCTCGTACTGTCTGTCGATTAGAGATCTATCGCTCTCTACTTCTTCTGTCTATTATCTATTATCTCTATCTACTATCATATATTTGTCTCAGTATACTATCTATCTATCGTCTGCATTATTGCTAGCTTATCTATCCTTTCTGTCTGTTATTATCTATCTCTTATCTAGTACTATGTCTATTTATTACTAAGATCTATCTCTATCATCTGTCTGTCTTGTCTATCTCTATTCTTAGTGGGGGGAGGGGGCAGGAGGAAGGAAAGTCTTTTCTATCTTATTACTACTATCTATCTATCTATCTATCGTCTGTCATTATACTAATCGTCTATTATTCTTGATCTAGTATCATATCTATATCTATCTCGTCTATTATATCTACTCTATCTATCTGTCTATGTCTATTATCTATCTATCTATCATCTGATATATCTCTATCTCTTCATCTAATATCTATCTCTATCTATTTATATGTCCTTCATTACTATACCTCTTCTATGTATCTTGTCGTCTGATCTATCTAATCTATCTCATCTATTTTCGGACTGCTATTATAATTCTATCTTATCTATCTGTCTGTCTATACATTTCCCATATATAATGTTACTATTATGTCTGTCCGATTATCTATCTCATCTTCATATGCTAACTATCTTCTACTGTCATATCTTATTAAGTAATCTATCTATCTGTCTATGATTCATAGCGATCTATCATATCTATCTGTTGTAACTGACCCTCATCATCTATCTATCTCAAGTAATCTACGGGTTAGTTCTATCTATCTATCTCTATCTATCTATTGCCTGTCCTATATCTATCCTCTATCTGTCTGTTCTATTATATACTATCTATCTCTATCTATCTGTCAGTCTATTATATCTATCTATCTCTATCTGTCCTATTATCATTCTATCTGTCTCTATCTATCTGTCTGACTCTATCCTATCTATCTATCTATCATCATTATCGTCTCATCTATTCTACTCTATCATATGTCTGTCTGTCTGTCTTCTATTTTATCTATCCAAACTATCTATCTGCTGTCTATTACTATCTATTATCTATCTATCTAATCTCTATCTATCTATCTATCTGTCCTATTATCCATCTATCATCTCTCAGCCTGTCTATTATATATCTCTATTGTCTGTCTAGTTATATCTTCTATACTCTATTGTCTGTATATTATATATCTATCTATCTCTATCGTCTGTTTATTATCTATTTTCTGTCTTGTCTATTATTATAGATCTCTATCTAGCTAATCTGTATGGTCTATTATCTATCCTATACTATCTCTATCTACCTGTCTGTACTATTATCTATTCTATCTATCCATCTATCTGCCTGTCTATTATCTATCTATCTATCTCTATCTATCTGTCAGTCTATTATCTATCTATCTATCTCTATCTATCTATCTGCCTGTCTATTATCTATCTCTATCTGTCTGTCTGTTATATTCACTCTAGCTCTATCTATCTGTCTGTCTGTCTATTATCTATCTATCTGTCTCTATCTATCTGTCTGTCTATTATCTATCTATCTATCTGTCTCCTATCTATCTGTCTGTCTATTATCTATTATCTATCTATCTATCTATCTATCTATACGTCTGTGTTGTCTATATCTGTCTCCATCTATCTATGCGTCTGTCTATATATCATCTATCTCTATCTATCTATCTATCTATCTATCTGTCTATTTCTTCTATCTATGGCCTGTCTATTTCTATCTCTATCTGTTCTGTCGTTTATATAATCTATCTATCTCTATCTATCTGGTCTTTTAGATCCTATACTATCTAGTCCTTCTGTCTGATATTTCGTAATCTATCGTCTGGTCTATATCTATATCTATCTGTTTTATATCTATCTATCTATCTATTATCCTATACTATCTCTATCTTCTGTCCTGTCTATTATCTATCTGTCTATCTTTCTATCTTTGTCTATTATCTGTCCTGCTATTATCGTCATCTCTATCATACTTTCTGTCTTCTCATTAATCTATCTATCTCTATCTAGCTGTCCTAATGTCTTTATGATCTATCTATCTATCTCTATCTATCTGTCTGTCTATTATCTATCTCTACTTGTCTGTCATTATATATCTATTTCTCGATCTATCTGCTGTCTATTATCTATCTAATCTATCTATCTGTCTGTTCTATTATCTGATCTATCATCTATCTTCTGTCTTCTTATCTATCTATTCTATCTTATCTATTTATGCTATTCTCTATCTATCTATCTATCTATCTATCTATCTGTCTATTATCTATCTGTTTAATATCTATCTATCTATCTGTCTATTTTCTATCTATCTATCTATCTGTCTGTCTATTATCTATCTATCTCATCTATCTGTCGTCTATTATCTACTATCTATTTATCTTCTATCTGTCTATTATCTATCAATCTATCTATCTGTTTAATATCTATCTATCTATCTATCTATCTATCTATCTATCTATATGCTCATCTCTCTTATCTATCTATCTAGTCTGTCATCATCTGTCGATCTATCTATCTATCTATCTACTGTCGGTACTATTCTCTATCTATCTGCTCTAAATCTTTCTTCCCTGTCCCTGTCTGTCTATTATCTATCTATCATACTTCTATCAGTCTTTCTATAGCATCTATCTATCTCTATTCTTCTATCTGTCTATTATCTATCTATCTCTATCTATCTATCTGCCTGTCTATTATCTATCTCTGATCTGTCTGTCTTATTATATAGCTATCTATCTCATCTATCTGTCTGTCTATTATATATCTATCTATCTCTATCTGTCTAATCTGTCTTGTCTATTATCTATCTCTATCTATCTCTACTATCTATCTGTCTAACTATCTATCTGTCTGTCTATTATCTATCTATCTATCTATCTATCTATCTATCTGTCTGTCTGTCTGTCTGTCTATTATCTATTATCCATCTATCTATTCTCTGTCTATTATCTATCTATCATCTATCTCTATCTATCTGTCTGTCTGTCTGTCTATTATCTATCTATCCATCTTTCTATCTGTCTGTCTATTATCTATCTATCTATCTCTATCTATCTATCTGTTATTATCTATCTATCTATCTACTCTATCTATCTATCTGCTGTCTATTATTATCTATCGTCTGTCTATTATAGCTATCTATCTCTATCTATCTGTCTGTCTATTATATATCTATCTATCTCTATCTGTCTGTCTATTATCTATCTATCTGTCTCTATCTATCAGATGTCCTGTCCTTCTTATCTATCTATCTATCTATCATCTGTCTATTATCTATCTATCTATCTGTTTAATATCTATCTATCTATCTATCTATCTATCTATCTATCTATACTATCTATCTGTCTATTATCTATCTATCTCTATCTATCTATCTCTATCTATCTGTCTGTCTATTATGCTATCTGTCTATCTATCTATCTGTCTGTCTATTATCTGTCTATCTCTATCTATCTTTCTGTCTGTCTATTACTACTATCTATCTCTATCTATGTCTATCTAATTAGTATCTATCTATCTATCTCTATCTATCTATCTTCATATCATCTAGTGCTGTTGTCTATTATTATCTTCTATCTTATCTTCTGTCTATTATTCTCTATCTATCTCTATCTACTATCTGTGTCTATTATCTTATCTCTTCTCTACTCTGTCTGTCTATTATCTATCTCTCTTCTATCTGTCTCTATATATATATCTATCTATCTATCTATCTATCTGTCTGTCTATTTTCTATCTCTATCTATCTATCTATCTATCTATCTATCTATCTATCTATCTCTGTCGTGTCTGTCTATTATCTATCTATCTCTATCGATCTGCCTGTCTATTATATATCTATCTCTATCTATCTGTCTGTCTATTATCTATCTATCTATCCATCTATATATCTATATATCTATCTGTCTTATCTATCTATCTCTATCTATTTATATGTCTGTCTATTATCTATCTCTATCTATCTATCTGTCTAACTATCTATCGATTATCTATCTATCTATCTATCTATTCTATCTATCTATCGTCTGTCTGTCTGTCTGGTCTATTATCTATCTATCCACCTATCTATCTGTCTGTCCTATTATCTGTCTGATCTATCCATTATCTATCTATCTCTCTATCTATCTATCTGTCCTAGTATCTATCTATCTTCCTCCTATCTATCTATCTGCCTGTCTATTATCTATCTCTATCTGTCTGTCTATTTTATCTATCTATCTCTATCTATCTGTCAGTCTATTCTGACTATCTATCTCTATCTGTCTGTCTATTATCTATCTATCTGTCTCTATCTATCTGTCTGTCTATTATCTATCTATCTATCTATCTATCTGTCCCTGTCTGTCTGTCTGTCGATATTATCTATCTATCCACTATCTATCTGTCTGTCTATTATCTATCTATCTATCTATCTATCTCTATCTATCTATCTATCTATCTGTCTATTATCTATCTATCATCTATCTGCCTGTCTATTATCTATCTCTATCTGTCTGTCTATAGATATCTTATCTATCTCTATCTGTCTGTCTATTATATATCTATCTACTCTATCTGTCTGTCTATTATCTATCTTTCTGTCTTTCATATCTCTTCTCTCTACTAGCTATCTGTATGTCTATTATCTATCTACTATCTCTATCTACCTGTCTGTCTATTATCTATCATCTATCCATCTATCTGCCTGTCCTAGATCTATCTATCTATCTCTATCTACTATCAGTCTATTATCTAACTCTACTATCTCTATCTATCGATCTGCCTGTCTATTATCTATCTCTATCTGTCTGTCTGTTATATATCTATCTATCTCTATCTATCTGTCTGTCTGTCTATTATCTATCTCTTCTCTATCTATCTGTCTGTCTATTATCTATCTATCTATCTTCTCTATCTATCTGTCTGTCTATTATCGTATCTATCTATCTATCTATCTATCTTATCTGTCTGTCTGTCTGTCTATTATCTATCTATCCACTATCTATCTGTCTGTCTTTATCTATCTATCTCTATCTATCTATCTATCTATCTATCTATCTGTCTATTATCTATCTATCTATCTGCCTGTCTATATCTATCTCTATCTGTCTGTCTTTTATATATCTATCATCTCTATCTATCTGTCTTTCTATATATATCTATCTCTATCTGTCTGTCTCTATTATCTATCTATCGTTCGTCCTATTATTCTATCTATCTATCTGTTTAATATCTTATCTATCTATCTATTATCTATCTATCTCATCTATCTGTCTGTCTATTATCTATCTGTATCTATCTTTCTATCTATCTGTCTATTATCTGTCTACTCATATCTATCTTTCTGTCTGTCTATTATCTATCTATCTCTATCTAGCTGTCTATATGTCTATTATCTATCTATCTATCTCTATCTATCTGTCTGTCTATTATCTATCTCTATCTGTCTGTCTATTATATATCTATCTATCTCTATCTATCTGTCTGTCTATTCTATCTAATCTATCTGTGTGTCTATTATCTATCTATATCTATCTATCTGTCTGTCTATTATCTATCTAATCTCTATCTATCTACTTGTCTATTATCTATCTATCTCTCTATTTATCTATCTATCTAATCGTCTGTCTATTATCTATCTGTTTATATCGATCTATCTATCTACTGTCTATTAATCTATCTATCTATCTATCTTCGTTGTCTATTATCTATCTATCTCTATCTATCTGTCTAGTCTATTATTATCTATCTATTATCTACTATTGCTATTATCTATCTATCTATCTATCTATCGGTCTGTCATACTATCATCACTACTTTCTATCTATCTATCTATCTATCTATCTATCTATCTATCTGTCTGTCTATTATCTATCTATCTCTATCTATCTATCTGTCTGTCTATTTCTATCTATCTATCTATCTATCTATCTATCTATCTATCTATCTATCTATCTGTTTAATATCTATCTATCTATCTATCTATCTATCTATCTATCTGTCTGTCTATTATCTATCTATCTCTATCTATCTCTATCTATCTATCTATCTATCTATCTATCTATCTATCATCTATCTATATATCTATCTATCTATCTGTCTATCTATCTATCTATCCCCCTTCTATCCTATCTATCTATCTGTTAAATATCTATCTATCTATCTATCTTATCTGTCTGTCTATTATCTATCATCTCATCTATCTGTCTGTCTAATCTGTCTATCATCTATCTATCTATCATCTATCTATCATCTGGTCTCGTCTGGTTGTTCCTGTCTGCCTTCTGTCTGTTCTGTCTGTTCTTTTTTATCAATAATCTATTCTGCCCCCTGCTGCGACTGGAGACGGTGCAACAAGTATAAATTGTACCTTAGTGGTTGTGGAACTGTAAAGGATATCAATTCAGTAATACAAATACAGCTTTAATAACTGCCACCCCAGTATGGTGGCCACATACCTTAATGAACATTTTCTCCCACATATAAATAAATAGAAGGCAAAACTTGGTTCAGATATACCAAACTGTAAACAACACAGTGTTGACAACTGACTAACTTGGCATTCCAATTGCATGATGGACTTCACTCTTTTTAGTGGTTCATTTTGTATGGAACAAGTCCTGAATGAAAAGGCTCGCAACCTTATTTGAATTCCAAAAAACAAATTACACTGTACCATTTACTTACCATTTATAAAGGTTGGACTGGTGAAGCTCCATGAACTTTACAGGATTACACCAAAGTTGCAGTTCTATTCAATACGTAGTATATTGACACCCCCCACCCCAAAAAAGGATATGAAACTTCTGATGAATAACTTTCATTTGTCTGCACTACACAGGGGCCACGTGGTAACATCTCCTTTGAGTCAATCATCGGACTGACGCCAACTTGCACCTGTTGGTACCCATAGAAAGAATGTACTACGGGTATGGATCTTTATGCAAACTAAAGCTATTGTGTATATATGTACACCTCTTGATAATAGACTGTGTAAATAAGGAACAGAGGACTTCTGGGTAATTTCTCATGTGCTTGCCTGTTTTAGCCCCACAGCTTATGCAAACAAGAGAAGCTATATTCCAGTTTTCGGCTCTTTTTTTTATGTGCCATAATCAGTGTAACGTAGGCCTCGTGGTCCTCTGGTTTTGTAATATGAAGCCGCCTATAGACAGATGTCACTAGAATTTAAAGAATAGGGAGTAGTATGAAGGCATTACGACTAACCTTCACTTAAAGTAAATAAGAACAAGAGACCTTGGGAATTTTCCATGTGTTAGACCTATTGGAAAATGCCACACCATTTAGGATGGCTTTATAAGAAGAAATGGAATGAACTCAAACTCGAACCCAAGTTCATTCCTTTAATTAGTTCAAACAAAACCCAATTTCCTATGATACATTTTGAAAATGGATATTTCTGGAATCTATCTTTAAATCCTAATAAAAGAGGTTTCATTATTTTTACAAAGAGGAATCAAGGCCCATATGAAATGGCAATGATTCCTGTTTGCATACCCTCAAAAAAAAAGGGCCAGAATGCAAACCATAGCATTGGAAATGTGCTAACTTATTTCTATGGTTGGCTGTGGAGGGGTCAACTGCTCAGATCTCACTGGGCATGATAAACCAGGTCTGGGTAAAAGGGCAAAGACCATAACTTTTACTTACCGTCTGCAAACGAGTCAGTATTTCAGAAGCATTTATTTATACACAGACACAATGCTGATGGACAGGTGAAAGGCATGTCCCCACCCAAACTATATCCCCCCCACTACTGGCCCCACATGTAGTGTAGTTTATCCTTACCACCTCACATCCCAGCTCCATATGGTTCTCCTGTAGTCCCCCCCAAATCCCAAAAACTGCCCACCAGGAGGATAGCAGAGTCCATATAGGACACTGCCTTCACCTGGCCTCCGGAGATTTTGCCATGCGTATTGCACCCTTCTCCTCCCTCCCCCTCCCTCTCCCTCCCTCCCCTACCGTTCTGCTATTCCCCCCATTAAAACCCTTTTAATACTATTCCCCCTGTCTCCCAGCCCCAACCGCATATTTTTTATTTTCAGAAAGCTCCCCAAATCTTTTACTTACCTCTCCCTTTCCTCCGAATGAACTGCCGGCAGCCGCTCCGTGATTGGCTGCCGCTCAGCCATCACAGACGCGCTGCGTCCCCCCCTCTGCTTGCATTTCTCGCAAGCAGAGGCCGGGATCCGGCGGAGGAAAGAGGGGAGGTAAGTAAGTTTGGGGGTTCTAAAAAAAAAATAATGCGGTGGGGCTGGGAGCCCAGGGGGGATCGTATATAAAAAAACTATTTTCGGGACATATCCCTTTAGGTTAATTAGAACGAAAAATACTGCTATTTTTGTTCTAAATATATGTATTTGCACCAAACTTCCCCTTTAATCTATATTTTTGTAACTTTGCATCATATTACAACATATAGGGATAGAAGCGGCAAAAAGGTTATGACTTAACAGCAGCCAGAACCATAAATTAGAAGAACAGCTCAGCAGTTTTGCCCCCATTGTTGAGGAGTCATCAGGCTTGGCCCCACTAAGACATAACCCACCACATTCTTCTCTTCCTCAGAGATGCTTTCTGCGAAGGGAAGTGGGCATACAAAGGTTAAACTTCACAAACAATCAGAACATTGAGTTAGAGAAGGCTTACTGAAGTTTTCCCACATTGTTGAGGAGCCACGGCAGGTTTGGCTTTTCTGGACATTACCCCACACCATTGGCTTCTCTCCCCCCAATTGCTTCATATAGGAGTGGTTAAACTTCACAGTAGCATAACTGTTAGAGTAGGCTCACTGCGTTTGCCACCAATTATTGAGGAGCAGGAAAGCTGGACCCTGGACACACCCAACACACATTAGCTTCTACTTGGAGTCCTTATGCGCAAATTGGAGGAAGGGTAACCTCACAGCCAAAGCACCTGTCTAGCGTTTTTAATAATCCAGGGTGTTGGCAACTGCTAAAAATAAACTTGTGATTGGTGAATTGTGGGGATAGGGCTGTATCTTTCTCTGAATTCTATAATAAACCTTTCGCTCACTTTCCCTTGCACGATGCATACCATCGGGAGAGAATCTAATGTGATGAGTGTATGTCCAGTGGGCCAAACCGCCGACTCCTCAGTAAATGAGGGCAACTGCAGTAGCCTACTTCTAACTAAATGGTTTGCTGCTGTGAAGCATTACCCTTTTGCCCCTTTTCCCTATATGTTGAAAATTACAAAAATAAAGATTAAAGAGGTTCAGTGCAAATACAATACTTTAAAGAAAAAAGAGCAGTATTTTTCCATCTAATGACATTCACCCGCTGATTCAGCATTTTGTCTGTGTAATATAAGTGCTGTCCGAAATACTGACTTCCTGGTTTGTATGGATCCCCAATAAGACCGTTATGGTCTTGGCCATTTAACCCAGCAGTGGTAATTCAGTTTGACTCAGTAGAGATTCTGAGCAGTTTTTGAAGCCCATCCCAAGAGACAATAGTGAAAATCAGCGTCACTTAGTGAGACAGCAAGAACAGCAACCTGTATAAATTCAACTGATTTTTTAAATGGTAAAATTTGTGAGGAATTATATGATATTTTAAATGAACTTTAAAGGGCATGTCCCACCCTTAATATGAAATTTTCCCATATTAGAGTACCTCCCCCAGCCCCAACCATATAAAATAATTTCAGAAAGTCCCCAGTTCTTCACTTACCTTCCCTCGTCTCCTCTCTCCTCCACGCCTGGTCCGGCCTTCTGCTTGCAGACCTGCAAGCAGGGGGCGGGACCGGCAGCAGCGTCTTGATGTGCTGAGAGGGCAGCCAATACGGACGCGGCTGCCGGCTTCTCAGAATGCGGGGGAGGAGGGAAGGTAAGTACAGTTTCGGGTCACTTTCTTAAAATATTTTTTTAGCGTTGGGGCTGGGGGAAGTTGTTTCTATTGCAAGGCCCAGGGTTTTATGCTAGATTATCTTTCTAAGTTTTGTATAAATTGTTTGACCAGAATCGTAGCACTTTCCGCTAAATGTAGTTGTAAATTAGACCTATTGGAGTGTTTCACAATTCTTGTTTGTAGGTATTATTGGAGGGCTTGGTCAAGCCTCAATGTGGTAATAGCACACCCCAACACGCCCCTTAATGGGAGGTCCTATGCCTTATTTATAAAGCATGGATGGCTCTTCCCTCATTTTATAAAAAGCCAAAGGGCTGTGCGGGGAAGGGATAAGCCGGTTAGCATGGATCCAGTGTTGTAAGAATGAAGAAATTGCAAAAAGTTTGCTAGATCGTAACTTGAAGTAAAGAAATTGAAAGGTTAGACGGTTTAGGACCGTTCCAGACTGGGTTACCTTGAACGTGGTTGGAAGCTTTTTCATTATGTGATCACGTACATGTATACTAAAACCCCTTTGTTTTTAAAGTTGCCCGTGTGGAACACTATGATAATTGTATGGGGCCTAGGAATGGCATTGATTATCTTTCTATTTTTGGTATAGAATGTTTTGACCAGATCAGTACAGTTCCATAAATGTAGTGAAATTAAGCCTATTGGAGTGCTTCCCAATTCTTGTATTGTATTCTTAATGCTGGGGAGGATAGCAAATGGTAGGAAGGGAGGGAGAGGGGGGGAGCAAGGGCTTGCAGTACGCATGCCAAACTTCCCCCGAGGCCAGGTAGGGCCAAGTCCTAATTGACTCTGCTATCCCCTGGTGGGCTTTTTTGGGACTTTGGGGGGGGACTACAGGAAACCAATGGAGCTGGGATGTGAGTTAAGTATAAACTACACTACAGATGGGGCCATTATGGGGGATTATAGTTTTGGGGGTGGTACATGCCTTTAAATAGATTTTTTTTAAAACCCCTTTGGGGATAATGTCACAAGGAATCGTTGCCCCACTTTATGCTGGGCTGATTATTCTTGTATAATAATGAACAGCTCTTTCTAATAGATTCAGGGCATATTTATAAAGGCGCGGTTCGCTTTTTAAGTGGTGATTCACACCTTAACGATCGTAAACGATTTGTTAAAAACCGATCGTTAATTTCATTCAACTTAATGATCGTTAATTTACGATCATAAATTTCAGACCCATAATCTAAATAACGAAATCGTAAATTTACGTTCCCCATAGAATACCCTTACGGTAGTTTAAAAAAACGTTTTATAAATATTGGCGAGTTTAGAAATATGGCCCCAAGAGACAGATTCAGCGACAGATTCTAGAAGTACTAATTCAATTCAAGCTCGAAAGTACTTGACGTGGTGAAGGAAGTGACTTTAGGAAGTTCGTCCACTCTCTATTTAATAAACATTCCACAGCGAAATGCCAAAACCAGAGAGCCAACCCAAACCCGGCCTCTGGTTTTGCAATGTAAAGTGCCTATGGCAGGCGTGTGTAACCTAGCCATTAGGTTTTGCTGTCTATCACTTTGTTAATTTTAGAACTGGAACTCCACACGTTATCTACTTGAATATAATCCTTATATGTCAAAAAAAAAACTACTTGGCCTGTGGCCCCATGCTTTATTAGTCATGGACTGCTTGGTGACTTCTCATATCTTTTAGAATTTACAGTGGCGGTATATATTGTTCTACAGTATATTCCAGTGGCGTAATCTAGGAATCACTGGACCCCCTCACAAACATAGGGGGCCCTATCCGTGCATCACACCACATTTCCTCCCCTGCATTTGCTCCCCTTTATTACGCCCCTGGTATATTCTCTGCTGCTAATCCCGAGACTAAACACCAACAATAAGGAGGAAGCATTTGTTCAAACAGGGTTGATTGAAATACCATTAGTCTTAGTCATTAGTTATGTGCCAAGTCTATATATTAGGTGGATTACACAAGTGAATGAGAATCCCTTGGTTGCATATGATTTTAGGTTTTTTTATTTCATGATGTTGAAAGTCTGCCATAACTTCCCTATATATATTTGTATTGCGTATTATATATGCAATACGGCCGTTCGCTAACGCCTTGAAACATTACGGATCGTTTTTCGCTAACCCCCTATAATGTATCTTTCGCTAACCTCAATGTAACCTCGATTTTGCGTAGCCCTCGATTTTTGGGTTCTAATTTCGGTAACCCTCAAAAGTATCGTTCGGTAACCCTCGAACTTGCTGTAACCTTGAATAAGCTTTGCGCAAAACCTGCCAATTGCCACCCGCTTTTTGTTTTTTTACAAAGTTTCGGTGAGATTGACAGTTCCCCAGACATTGTTCCTTTCTCAGGTGCCACGCCATTTACAGTAGTTATCTTAAACTGTAATCTGGACTTTTCGAACTATCACTCCCCATTGACTTAATGCTCCGAATTCGAACTGCATTAAAAGTTCAAAAGTTCGAAAAACGGACCGAACTTTTAATGAATGTAATCCCATAAGATGAAAATCTTTTATAAAACAACTGCCAAGAAAACAATGTAAAAACATTACAAATGGTCTCTTCCCTGAAATTACCTGAATGCGTGAACACCAGCGAGAGTGGAAATTCCTAACATTGCTGTGTTTCTGGGAGCCCAAGTAAAGGCCGGTTCTTCCTCCAGGATTGGTTACTAAAACAGAATGCAACCAAGAAAGGAATGCACAAAATAGTGATTATGGACGGTCGATTTTGTTCACATTTCAGTATTATAAGAAACTAATGTTTTTCACTAAGGAATGGGGGGTATTTGGCGTATTTAAGCACACAGAGTAAGTCATTTCTTACTTAGTGAAATTTTTTTGCCTTGGGAGCTATGTTGAAGATTTTGCTTACATTCGGCCATCTAACTGTCATTGTTTATTCCATGTAATTTGACTGTAAACTATATGTGAAATTCTAGGTATGACCATAAATGTCCATTTGCGTTCAGGTAATTCACTGTAGAAAGAGATCAAAGACAAGCACTGTTTCAAAATAGTGTTAGAAGCATATCCATCTACCACACTCGTTTCACTCTTTCAGTAGCCCCACCGCTCGCGCCACGAAGGGAAATGATTGGCTTTCCTGCAAAAGGTGCCACTTCTCTTCTTATTTAAAACTGGATATATACATTGTAATGTGCTCATTTGGTCACTGAGCTCAAGTATGTGCAGGGTGGTCCTGCATGGAGAACCCACAATTATACAGCTCTAACTTATGGTTGGCCCACAAGGTGCAGTGTTCTATTTATTTAAGTTGTAAGCTCGTAAGGAATTACCTTTCTCTACTTTGCATAGGCCACCACATTTACCTTTAAGGTATACATTAAGCTGACACAAGATTTCAAACAACAAACTTTGCAAATGGTATCGGAAGTCATACAACTGATATTAGATTTTAAAATACCATTGAAAGATACCTGTGTTTGATGTTCAATTTCTACTATGAATGGTGGAGGATATCGGAGTCATCAATCCTGCTAACATGCAACATTCCTCAGCCAAAGATAAGAGTAAACCTTGTTTTTCTAGCGCTGCTCACGGGGTTTTCCTTGCTAACCTTGTAACACACACATCTGTACAATCTCTATAAACTGATTCTGAATGGAGCTGTAATGGAGAAGCGGAAGTCTCATAAGGCAGTTAAGATCCTCTCTCAAATTTAACCACCCAGTACTCAAAGGAGGCTTTTAGTTCATCTGAACTTTTCAGTTCATCCTGCAATTTGCAAAGTGCTTAGGAAGTGGTACTGTCATTGGCTTCCTCCTGGGCTAATTGCCTTATAACGTCCACGATTAACAGTTCCTAATCCCGAATGGTGATACCGAACTTGTTCAGGATTTTTGTTTCCTGGATAATCACTAACAACAATCATCATCTCATTAATGGAAGACCAGTAACCAGGACGGACCTCCAATAAGGAGTCCTCCTCCCTCTGCAACAAACTGATGTGATAGCATCTGCTTCATTATTGCGTAAGAACACGCAATAGACCTTAAACTGGAACAAGGTTCGTTAATTGACGGTACGTTTTCCATCTCCAAAAACTCCTTGCGGATTGCATGTCAGTGCGGACACAATATTTGTTTTCTGATTGAATATCTAGCCAATATTAGCATTCAAGTGATGGTTTTCAGCTCTGGCTTGTAAAGAAATATTCATGTGAGCTCACAACACACGTCCGTTCCATAATATGCACCACCCATAAAACAATCCTTGTTGTCAGTTAACCCAGACTGGAATGTCCAACCTACCAGTGGAAGAGAAGATACGAAGGATGGAGATCTCCATTTATGTCCAGGTCTGACACGCCCTTCAGAAGAAGTTTCAGGTCCCTCGAAAATTTTGTGTTTAACCCTGCAGGAAAAAGAAAACCGAAAATTGGCTCTTTGTAAGGTTGTGAATGTCTACAGATGGCCAAAGGCCAAATGGTCAATTTTCTATTCTTATCCTCCTTGACTCTGATTTTCGACACAGGTCAATCACCCCCTCCTAATGCAGATACTCACTCTTTGGGCATGTCGGATAAAGCGGCAATCCCAGTTTCTATCTATCTCTCTACCAAAACTTCTACTCTGTATTTTATGCTAACAACACCTCTTCTCCACTTCCTTATGGTGGGGGTATGCAGTGGTCTGTTCTTGGACCCTATGTTTCTCCCTCTACACTGTTTTTCCTGGGAGATATCATTCGAGCTCTTTTGTGCTTCAGGGCTGCCTTTCGAATGATGCAGTTGAAGCAATTACAGAGCAGCACCTGTAGGGAGCAACAGTTTTGTGGCAGAAATTTTTTTTTACATGTCCTGGGTCTCAGATGTCCATGGGGCACTAAATAATGCTCTTTGTAAAAAAAAACACACCTTTTGGGGAGGTCCTGTCCCTTTAAATAGCAGGAAAAGCTGTGAACTTTATTGCCAGCATGATGCAGCTATATGCCTCCTCCTTCCTTCTGACGGGCAATTTATTTGATCAAAATCATGTTTGTCACCCTGGCAGATCAAAAATCAATGTTAGGCATCTTTACCAGTCTTGTGGGCATTATTTACCATCCACTGCATAAAGCCCAGGCCCTCCCACTTCGGGACAGCCACAGCCCCACTTCTGGATAAAGCATCACCCCCTTTCCATATAAACCAACACCCCTTTTGGCGTCTCGCAGGGGGGCAGCATTTGGATTTTTTTAAGGTGCCCTCTGAGACGGCCGCGTTTGGTTTCAATTATCATTTATATGCAGACTATAGATTGGGGGTGAACCGCCCCTTTATTCGGATCACCCTGTAATGTATACTGGCAAGATGGCAACCCAGTGTAAAATAGTATAAGCCATTTTTAGTAATGTAATGCGTGGTCGTGAGACCATTTTATTTTTAGGCTTGTTAAAGTTTGATATCTTGAAAGTACCTTACATTTCTGCTAAAAAAATGGTTCCCCCCCTGGTATGCCCCTCCAAAGTCCAGGAAACTGCTGTGTAGAAGCAGTGGTGTGGACTCAATCTGTGCCTGAGACTGCTCAACCTCATCAAGGTTTGTGGCCTGCTCGTCAGCCCCCCCCCTCCCTCTCCCCCCATTTTTTCTCTCACTCCCCTAACGATAAAAAACCAAACCTTGGGTATGTGGTAGGGCATGCTCCCCCAGCCCCAACGGCATTAATATTGTATTGTTAGAAAGATCCCCCCAATCTTTACTTACCTTCTCCTGACCAGGCCACATGGGGACAGAGACTACAAACTGCCCCTACCTGGAGAATATCACAAACCCTAAAGAGAGACAAGTCCTGAGTCTCTACAGATTGAGTGCACACAGCCTAGAAATAGATCTGGCCACACAGACAGACATAAAACCAAGAGAGAACAGACTGTGCCAGCACTGTGACCAGGGAACCTAGAAGATGAAACCCACTTCCTTCTACACTGCCCCAAATACAAAACAATACGGGACCCCCATTTCAAGATGCGTCGGACTTTATCCCAGACTTCAACTTCTTAGATGGAGAGAGAAAACTCTATATCTGCTGGGAGAGGATAAGCCACAGTAAATATTGGGGCACACTATGTAACGGCATGTCACAGGGAGCATAAATGAACTCAATGTCCAAGGATTATTTCCCAATTACCCTTATCCTTCCCAATGACTTAAAGACTAAAACCCAATATCACCTTTATAGTACTGTCCATATATTAATTATCCATTGATACCCATGTTCCCCTACCGTGAACCTCTAATACTAACATGTTTTATTATTTATTATTTTTTGTTTGCTTTGGCAATGTCAAAATGTAAATTGATCCTGCCAATAAAGCTCTTTTTGATTTGATTTGATTTAGATAGATGATAGATCATAGATATATAGAAAGATAGATGATAGATAGATAGATAGATAGATATATAGATAGATAGATGATGATAGATATATAGATAGATAGGTAATAGATAGATAGATAGATAGATAGATAGATGATAGATAGATGATAGATAGATAATAGATAGATAGATAATAGATAGATAGATAGATAGATAGATAGATATACAGACAGATAGCAGAGTTAGATAGATAGACAGACAGATAGCAGAGTTAGATAGATAGACAGACAGACAGACAGACAGACAGACAGACAGACAGACAGATAGATAGATAGATAGATAGATAGATAGATGACAGATATATAGATAGATAGATGATAGATATATAGATAATAGATAGATGATAGATAGATAGATAGATAGATAGATAGATAGATAGATAGGTAGATAGATAGATAGATAGGTTAGGCTAGGTTAGACTAGTTAGGTAAGTTAGGGCCCTATTAAAAGTAACCTTGACATGGTGGCAGGTTATTTTGGGCAAAATTGTTTATTCTTTTGTTATTATGGTGTTGATTATTGTCTATTTAAAGAAAATGTACAAATAAATGGTGCCAAGTTCAAAATGACAAAATAGCTAGCCGCACTCCCACCGACAAAGCCACGCCCACACACAAGCCACTCCCACTTTGCTCCGCTGGCGGCGCATATAGGTGGCAATCAGGGTTTGGCTCAGGTGGCAAAACCCCTAGAGACACCCCTGAGTTGATGGAATGCATCAAGGGAAAGTTGATGCAATACTCGCTAAAGGGAAAATTAATGTGATACGTGCTAAAGGGGAAGTTGATGCGATATGCACTAAAGGATAAATTGATGCGATACACGCTAAAAAATTTCATGCAATGCATCAAGGGGAAGTTGATGCGATACGCACTAAAGGGCAAATTAAAGGGCATGTCCACCCTTCAAAAATGTTTTTGATATAATATTCCCCCTGTCCCCCCAGCCCCAACCGCTATATTTTTATTATCAGAAGTAGTATCGAAAGTGCCCCAAACTTTACTTACCTTCCCTCTTTCCTCCGCCGCACTGCCAGGCTCTCTGTTTGCGAGAAAATGCAAGCAGAGGGGCGGGATCGGCAGTCGCGTCTGTGATTTGCTGAGCGGCAGCCAATCACGGACGCGGCTGCCGGGAGTTCAGTGTGGAGAAGGAAAGAGGGAAGGTAAGTAATGTTTGGGGCACTTTCTGAATAAAAAATATAGCGGTTGGGGCTGGGGGGACAGGGGGAATATTATATCAAAAGATTTTACACTAGGGGGAGGGAATATAATCGGGAGGGAGAGGAGGGGGAGGAGGGCTGCAGTAGCATGCCAAACTTCTCCCGAAGGCCAGATAGGAGGCAGAGTCCTATATGGACTCTGCTATCCTCCTGGTGGGCAATTTTTGGGACTTTGGGGGGGGGACTACAGGAGAACCAGATGGAGCTGGGATGAGTGGGTAAGGATTAACTACACATACACAATGGGGCCAGTAGTAGGGGGGGGATTATAGTTTTGGGGGTAGACATTCCCTTTAACGATAGGTGCTAAAGGGGAAGATAATGCGTGCGCATTAAAGAAGGCAAGTTGGTGCCATACGTGCTAAAAGGGGAGTTGATGCACATACACGCTAAAGGGGAAGTTAATGCGATATGTGCTAATGGGAAGTTGATGCGATATGCCCTAAAGGGGAAGTTGATGCGATACGTGCTAATGGGAAGTTGATGCAATACGCGCTATAGGGGAAGTTATGTGATGCACAAAAGGGGAAGTTGATGTGATACTCGCTAAAGAGGAAATTAATGCCATGCACGCTAAAGGGGAAATTAATGCAATAGCCGCTAATGGGGAAATGATGCGATGGTACTAAAGGGGAAATTGATGCGATAGGCGATAAAAGGGGAAGTTGATGCGTATGCGTTAAAGGGAAGTTGATGCAATACCCGTTAAAGGGGAAGTTGATGTGATAAGTGATATAGGGAAGTTAAAGCGCTACACGCTAAAAGGGAAGTTGATGCCATACATGCTAAAGGGGAAATTGATGGATAGGCACTAAGGGGAAGTTGATGCGACACGTTGCTAAAAGGGGAGTTGATGCGATACCCACTAAAGGGAAAGTTAATGTGACACTCAATAAAGGGGAAGTTGATGCGATAAGTGCTAAAGGGGAAGTTGGTGTGATATGCGCTATAGTGGTCAATTTTAAAGTGCAGTTCTCCACAAACCCCAAAAATGCAATGTTAGAAATCTGAGAGATGTGAGTTTAATCTGAAATGCTGCACAATATTCTGTAACCTCTCTTTCTGCTTCTAGTTCTTTGGTTACCAGCAGTCATGGTGTGTAACGATGACATCACAGCGCTTGTAGTGCTTAGAGAGGAGACAGAAACCTTTAAAAAGCAAAGGGATTTTGCTGCATAATAGATTAGCCCTATGTCTGTCAACTTTCAACTGTTTTGTGTTGTGGGTTTGCATTAGGATTACCTATTATAATTTTTTGTTTGAGGGTGAACATTAAATAATTTGGGCATGTGAGCATAGCTGGGAATGGAATTGCATGCCCTCCAGTCTGTAAGATGGGTGTCGATTGGTCCTTAGGCCCTCTCAGTCACCAGTGAGGCCAGGCAAATACTTACACTCTGATGTACAGTCTGTTTATTGACTGGATTTACTTTTTTATGTACCCTTATGTTGTGCTATTATATTGGGTCCCTACCCTAAGTGTTGTCCTGGACAAGTTGCCAACACCTTTCAATATGCAGTCAATAGTGTGAAGAATATGAAGAAGTTTATTTGCTGTATATACGCTGTACCCAGGCACTTCAAGAGATAAAGCTTAACATAGAGTCTGTATTCCTATCCACATGGCATCCTGTATAACATTCTAATTACATTAGAAACTGTTAATAACTCAATATTACCCAGCCAAAAACATTGTAGAGTGGGAGCTTTTGCATCTAGATACATTTGCCCTTATCTGCCATAGGTGATTTAGTGTTAGGTGCTATGCACACTGCACATTGTCTGGATTGAAAACAATGTATTCTCAGTTTTAATTATTACTGACAGATCCCTCTTCATAGACAGGAAAATTTTTTTAAAGACTGGAATTATTCTACCCGACCCACTGTTCTCTTTACACAACCCGCAACCAATTCAAACACAATGTGGGTACCGACCGGGTACCCAACTGATGCAGGACAACCTACATACATGAAGCACTGAAATGTTATCAAGATAACAAAAATGTAAGTTATATTGGCAAAAACATTTGGACAAAAAATTTGAGGCAAACCCTTTGAAGAAAACCTGATTTCTATCATCATTAAACTACAAAGGCAAAATGCGTATCTTGCTCATAAAATATATATTCCGGCCATCCCCAGGCAGAAATTACACATAGGGTTAAACTCCCCTGAATGATGGATAAGGAAGAAAAACACACATCCCAAGTAATTAAATAAACTACTCCCTTACACTAGGTGTCTGTTTGTATTTCGTCTGTCAGTACTGGATAAGTATTCTCTCCACAGCTCAGCATTTCGGCTCCTACCAGCCAGATTTCCTTATTGCCTTCTGTGTGGGCCAAATTCCTAACCGTGTGAATGCCGTGCGCCTCTCAGGCAGGAAAACCTCTCCTTTTAGACTCGGCCAGTACATGAGAGGAACGCATGTGGAAGCAAAGTTGCGCACACACAGAAATGCCAGTCCACACAAAGAAGACGTCATAAGAAGTGGACCCGGAAAATCTATTTATCCATCTGAGAATGGCATTCTCAACCCTGTCTAGCTTGCCATTGTCCTTTGCTGAATGGAGTCACATCAAAATGATTTTACACTAGGGGGAGGGAATCCTAATCGGAGGGAGGAGGGGGGGAGAAGGGCTGCAGTACGCATGCCAAACTTCTCCCGAAGGCCAGATAGGAGGCAGAGTCCTATATGGACTTGCTATCTCCTGGTGGGCATTTTTGGGACTTTGGGGGGGGCTACAGGAGAACCAGATGGAGCTGGGATGTGAGGTAAGGATTAAACTACACTACACAATGGGGCCAGTAGTAGGGGGGGATTATAGTTTTGGGGGTAGACATTCCCTTTAACGATAGGTGCTAAATCTGTTTTATTCAATTAGATCAACTGGACTTGAAAGTAGTTCTTGAAGACGTTTCGCTAGTCATCCGACTGGCTTTCTCAATTCAGAATGACTTGTACAAAGATCTTGGCAATTATGTACCCTGGAAAATCTCATATTAGCATATCAAGCCAGTGTTAAGTGTTGTGATTAGATAGGGCTAAGAGGTGTTATAGGAACGCCCAGAGAAAGGGTTAAAACAGCATTTTACATGGCAGACAGTTTGTTGTTGTCCGACCCCCCCACCTCTATTTAGCTTGGTTTCTTTATTTTCACATAAATGCCTCCTTAACCCCTCTTGAACCAGTCACGTTCCTTCGCCAGTATGTAACATTACAATCTTCCAAGGTAGTCCTTTATCCTTAAGATGCAGATACACGGATGAGTCTGACCCGAGGAATTGGCTCTTCTGTGCTGGGCCATACGTTGATGCAGTTGCTGTTTGGTCTCCCCCACATACAAATCAGAGCATTCTTCACTGCACTGCACCGCATATATGATGTCGCTTTTCTTGTGTTTTGGTATTGGGTCTTTTGGATGTACTAGCGAAACGTCTTCAAGAACTACATTTCAAGTCCAGTTGATCTAATTGAATACAACAGATATACCATGACCTGGTTGAATGAGAACCTTCACAAGGATAGGTGCTAAAGGGGAAGATAATGCGATGCGCATTAAAGGGCAAGTTGGTGCCATACGTGCTAAAAGGGGAGTTGATGCAATACACGCTAAAGGGGAAGTTAATGCGATATGTGCTAAATGGGAAGTTGATGCGATATGCCCTAAAGGGGAAGTTGATGCGATACGTGCTAATGGGAAAGTTGATGCAATACGCGCTATAGGGGAAGTTGATGCGATGCACACTAAAGGGGAAGTTGATGTGATACTCGCTAAAGAGGAAATTAATGCCATGCACGCTAAAGGGGAAATTAATGCAATAGCCGCTAATGGGGAAATTGATGCGATAGGTACTAAAGGGGAAATTGATGCGATAGGCGATAAAGGGGAAGTTGATGCGATATGCGTTAAATGGGAAGTTGATGCAATACCCGTTAAAGGGGAAGTTGATGTGATAAGTGATATAGGGGAAGTTAAAGCGCTACACGCTAAAAGGGAAGTTGATGCCATACATGCTAAAGGGGAAATTGATGCGATAGGCACTAAAGGGGAAGTTGATGCGACACGTGCTAAAAGGGGAGTTGATGCGATACCCACTAAAGGGAAAGTTAATGTGACACTCAATAAAGGGGAAGTTGATGCGATAAGTGCTAAAGGGGAAGTTGGTGTGATATGCGCTATAGTTGGTCAATTTTAAAGTGCAAGTTCTCCCACAAACCCCAAAAATGCAATAGTTAGAAATCTGAGAGATGTGAGTTTAATCTGAAATGCTGCACAATATTCTGTAACCTCTCTTTCTGCTTCTAGTTTCTTCTGGTTACCAGCAGTCATGGGTGTAACAGATGACATCACAGCGCTTGTAGTGCTTAGAGAGGAGACAGAAACCTTTTAAAAAGCAAAGGGATTTTGCTGCATAATAGATTAGCCCTATGTCTGTCAACTTTCTAACTGTTGTTGTTGTGGGTTTTGCATTAGGATTTACCTATATATAATTTTTTGTTTGAGGGGTGAACATTTAAATAATTTGGGCATGTGAGCATAGCTGGGGAATGGAATTGCATGCCATCCAGTCTGTAAGATGGGTGCCGATGGTCCTTAGGCCCTCTCAGTCACCAGTGAGGCCAGGCCAAATACCTTACACTCTGATTGTACAGTCTGTTTATTGACTGGATTTACTTTTTTATGTACCCTTATGTTGTGCTATATATTATGGGTCCCTACCCTATAAGTGTTGTCCTTGGACAAGTTGCCAACCACCTTTTCAATATGCAGTCAATAGTGTGAAGAATATGAAGAAGTTTATTTGCTGTATATAACTGCTGTACCCAGGCACTTCAAGAGATAAAGCTTAACATAGATGTCTGTATTCCTATCCACAATGGCATCCTGTATAACATTCTAATTACATTAGAACTGTTAATAACTCAATATTTACCCAGCCAAAAACATTGTAAGAGGCTGGGAGCTTTTGCATCTAGATACATTTGCCCTTTATCTGCCATAGTGTGATTTAGTGTTAGGTGCTATGCACACTGCACATTGTCTTGGATTGAAAACAATGTATTCTCAGTTTTAATTATTACTGACAGATCCCTCTTCATAGACAGGAACATTATTTTTTTTAAAGACTGGAATTATTCTACCCGACCCACTGTTCTCTTTACACAACCCGCAACCAATTCAAACACAATGTGGGTTACCCGACCCGGGTACCCAACCTGATGCAGGACTAACCTACATACATTGACTGCACTGAAATGTTATCACAAGATAACAAAAATGTAAGTTATATTGGCAAAAACATTTGGACAAAAAATTTGAGGCAAACCCTTTGAGAAAACCTGATCTTTCTACTCATCATTAAACTACAAAGGCAATTAATGCGTTACTTGCTCATAAAATATATATTCCTGGCCATCCCCAGGCAGCAATTACACATAGGGTTAAGCTCCCCTGAATGATGGAAAAGGAAGAAAAACACACCTCCCAAGTAATTAAATCAACTCCACCTCCTCCTTACCTAGGTTGTCTGTTTGTATTTCTTCTGTCAGTACTGGATAAGTATTCTCTCCACAGCTCAGCCATTTCGGCTCCTACCAGCCAGATTTCCTTATTGCTCCTTCTGTGGGCCAAATTCCTAACCGTTGTGAATGCCGTGCGCCTCTCAGGCAGGAAAACCTCTCCTTTTAGACTCGGCCAGTACATGAAGAGGAACGCATGTGGAAAGCAAAGTTGCGCAACACAGAAATGCCAGTCACACAAAGAATGACGTCATAAGAAGTGGACCCGGAAAATCTATTTAATCCATCTGAGAATGGCATTCTCAACCCTGTCTAGCTTGCCATTGTACCTTTGCTGCAATGGAGTCAGCTGCCAGAGAGAAAGGAGGGTCTAGGGATGGTGGTAAGTCCAGACACCTCACCCAACTAAAACTCATTTCAGGGAGGGTACCCACACATTTCAGGGAGGGTACCCACTCCCTAAAGCCCAACCCCAAGATTAACACATTATCTATAGTGGGAAAATGTAAATTTATTTTTTTTTTCTTTCTGTGTGTTCTATAATTCCCCCCAACCCTCAGAGTACCTTTATTTTCTTCAGATTCCTCCTCTGTCCTGAGATATATAAGTGTAGATTTCAATACACCACTCCTACTTTGAGCTGTCAATCAAATCCCTTAACAGCATGCTGATATAGTGTGTTGGCTTACACAAGTTTTACAGCAAGTCTCCTGTTAAAGAAATTACTTGTGTTAACTTGGTCTTTAATCCTTTTATAATGTTTTTATAAGGTTCTTTTATGCTTTTAGAACATCTGCTTAGCCTTGTAAAAAAGATAACATAGTAGCTGCTTCTACAGGAGACAGCCTAATCACAAAAGGCTTTGATAAAGAAATAGCTAAGCTCATGTAGAAGAAATAAAGTTGTTGGATGATTAGGTAATAATATCAAGCAAAGTAAACTCAAGGTTACAACTGTGTAAGGAGTATGGTAGGGGCCAAAGGGGGGAAACTAGTCTGTTATAATTTGCTGTTACAGAGAATATAGTCAGACAATCCCTTGCTGTATTGCTCTTCTGCTGATATTGTCTCCTCGCTGCGAGTAATAAAGAATCTTTCCTTGAACCTGATGATGTTGTGTCTTTGTGAGAAAATTCTTTTAACATATCCCAATGACTCCTTCCTGCTCACTAAAAATAACTTGGCAAATACTGGGTTAAAAACAGAAGTAAAGGGAAGGAGAAGTCCCCATCCTCTGCAAGCTTTTGCCAGTGATAAGGCAGGACTCTGTTTCTCCAAACTCCCCCCCTTCCCACACTTTATGTAGCACTATCTTCAGAACAACTATCTTTTGTTTTCAAAGGCTAGAGGAGGATAGCTAGGAGGATTAATGCGCATGAGCGGCTTGTTTCACAGGCTTAATTTACAGCTGGACTAAATGAATGGGGGGAATGACCAGAGAGGGGGAGTGGGGAGCCCTGCAGTAAATCAGACAGTGTGCAAACACGGAGCCACAGAGGAAGGTAAGAATAAGGCAGAATACACTAACCTTTTTTTATGTCTGGATTGGAGCAATGTATACATTTTATGATAGATGCCCTTTAAGTGACAGAAACACTTAATGGTGACATGACTTCTTGTACGCATGAGTGTCTGACTGTTTTCATGAGTGTGTCTGTTTGCATGTATTATGCGTTAATCTTGGGGTGGGGTTTTAGGGGATGTGTACCCTCCATGAAATGTGTGGGTAACCTCCCTGAGATGAGTTTTGGCAGGGTGAGATGTCTGGGTGACAATATGCTGGGGATGCCCTGCTGCCTCACTCACAACCTACAAAGTTTATCTCTTGGAAAGTTCTGCTTAATAGTAAGTCTCCCTTTACCTGACCTACTCCTGTATTTCAGTGGTTGTGCTCACTTTGATGACGATGCTAGCAGGATTCAGGGTTCAAGGTTCATAAGGCTCCCTCTACACAGACACATGCCCAAGAGAAGACTTTCACTCTTCTGTACCTTATGCTGTGTTTTGGAGGCTGGAGCAGAGAAAGACAAATCATAGAAAGCAGGAACAGTTTAATTTAATTTCACCGATTAATTTACAGTTATATCAAAAAAATAGGAAAAATAAATATTGCACACAACTGGATATCTGAGGTCTTTAAAGACAACAGCCCCCCACTATAGGAAAAAGAAGTCACATGCTGCTTCATTCTGCATTCAGTAAGTAATAGTGAAGTTTATTAGTTTCCCGTACACAGTGGGTAAAATAAACTCAATTTTTTTCTTGAATGCCACACTTTCGTACATTTTCCTTGCTTCGTGTAGTACCATCAGTGTGTTCAGAGTAACAGATTTATAACCGTCTTTCCTTGCAAAACTTAACCTCCTGTGATAATGCCTTGGTAATCCCAAGTCCTTGGAAATCCTCTCACAGACATACACTCATAATCAATGTGTCTGCCTTTTCATCTGAAGGATTAGCCGCAACTATTCCAGCAACACTTTCATCTGCTTTCGCAACCCACAAATAAGATCCGTTGCTGTGCATAAAATTCTTGGAAATATCCTGCAGATCATCCTTCAAACAATGGTCTAGGACTCTCCTTTCCCCTCCTTGCTTCATACTGTTAAAGTCTGTTTGTTTTGTTTTTTTAATCTATTGTTAAAACAAACATATATATTGGATTAGGAGACACCTCCAATGTTGAATATATAAATACTACTATTCAAAGCTGATTTAAAAGTGCAAAAATAGACTTTATGTAAGCGTATGAAATCCAAGATGGCTGCTGGAACACAAACAGCCAGCAAATGGAACACAAATGTCACTTCCTGTTACAGAAAACAGGAAGTGCTGTGTATATTGTTTTTTAAAGGCAGAGAGACATTTCACATGTTAGGCACGATGAAGACATGAAGCTGTAAGGATGCAAACAGTGGAACCCGTATCCCTACCACAATATTGCCACTGTGCCACACCATAGTTAGCAAAGAGGTGCAACTACAACAAAATGCTAATGGACTGTTTCTGCAAGGTTTTTTGTTTTGAATTGCCGTACATTTGTAGGCAACCTTATTTCTGTGTGCAAAGGTTTTTGGGGGATATACAGTCTAAGTAAGCATCAGAACAGCATAGATAAAAAAAAATTTAAAAAAAAAAGCCTGCAATAACCCTAGTGGTGGATAGGAATTAAGTGAGTGTTTGAGTGTTTTTAATATTTGGAAGTGTAATTTTAAACAGTTTTTTTTTTTTTTTCTAATATCTTGATCTTAACCAGCATTCTCCATCCACCATAGTACGGGAGTACTTCTACTATTCATGAAGAAACATGATGACGTCTGCAGAAAACAGCAAGGACGCTGGGAATTTGACAAAGCTCTATAGATCAGATGAAAAAAATTATGTAGAAGAGGAAGAGTTATCACTGGACTTTCTTAGTTTACTCGAAACTGAATTAGATATTGACAGTTCTCGCTGTTATTCTCAAGAAAATGAGACCTTTTTTTCAGTAAGTGAGTTTTATAATTTAATAAACTGTACTAAGATGCATAAAAATGATACACAGATTTATACCCTGGCAAAGCAGTTCATTGATTGGACCCAATCGAGTCAAAGGGAAGTGAATTCTTTGTGAGAGATGTTATGCCTGTAACATTGATCACAAAGTACACAGGCCAAGCAGTTTTCCAGAATGTGGATAAAACGTCGACAGGTAAGGCTACGTTCACACTATAAGCCACACTTATAATTGTGCAATGCTCCCCTACGTTATTGCATATCGGTGTTCATTGATTTCAGTGGTGCCGCTATGCGAAACCACAGCAAACTGCTGCATTCATTGACAAAGCATTGCATCACAGCTCATAGGTGAAAGATACTGTTCACTCTTATAAGCATATCTTTTCTGTGCAGTTTCAATGCAATAAATCACACCAAAATGCCTCTTAGTGTGAACGAGCCCTACTGTAGGTTTCCAGTGTATGGGCAACCTTGGGAAACCATGGTCTGTTTGCAAAACCTCAAATTACTGTATTGGAAATTCAGGAGTTAAGTACAGGACTTACCCAGCCGAACCCAGGGGTGAGGACGGAGCGGTTTATGTCTCCAACCTGGGTTCTTTTAAAGGAAGAGGTGTTGCCAAGGACACTAGAGTTGTCCTTTAAATAATACTTGCTACTAAATGTTTTGTTTGTTTTTTTTTAATTTTAGAAAAATGTTTTGAGGAAGCAGAGACACTGGGAAAAAATATTAGCAGCCAAAAAATGTAAAAGGAAACAAGAAAAGGAAAAAAGAAAAGCAAAGGCTTCTGAAAATAATTCTCAAGGTATTTTTCTTTTTTATTCACATTCTGTAGGTGACTTTTTAATAAAGGATTTCCTTCCTATTACAAATATAATTTGCCACATCAAAACACCATACACTGTTTGTACATATACAAAAACTGAAAATGAGGTAAAATAAATAAGCAGAACTGGCTGTTCCTATTAGAATCTAAACTTCTAAAGATTTAAACTATTTGCAATATGTTTCTCTAATTAGAAACCTTATGTATAATAAGCCATCTAACCTTAATCATTTTCATGGCTATGAAGAGATCTGGAAGCCATAAAGATTGTCATGTCCTGTGTAGCTCAGTAATTATAAAATGAACATTTAATTTGTTGGTTTACTAACCATGATAAGACACAAACCTGCCATTCCTGTTTTTGATTTGGCTGTATTGGGAGAGCAGGGCTGTATCAATAATTGAAAAATATTTTGGTATAATATAAGGTTTTATTTCTATTTCCTCAATCCCTTATCCTCTAGGCACTAAATTCAGTAATCTGCAAAAGTGAGTACCGGTACATCAACGATCAAAAAGTAATATACAAATTATTTTTATTAGCGCTGATACAAAAAAAAAAATTTTTTGTATCAGCGCTAGAATTAAAAATTTTTAATTTTTGAATGTGCTGTACCCCTATTTTTTGTGCAGCAGGACTGCATCTGATCGCCAGGATTCGTATGATGTACTAGTTTGCATTGATTATCAATGTAGTCATATATTAAAGGAACTCATAGGCATTACTGTTTGTGGCTCAAGCAGGAGAATGCAGAGGAAATCTCAGAGGGGTGGAGCTTAACATTTAGTAACAAGATGTCAGCAACTTTCAAGGCACAAAGGTAGGCTCTGGAGGGGCAAAGGTAAAAAAAATATGGCAACAGTATTTTTAAAGCTGCAGCTTCCAAATGAACATAACTTGATTTTACAGTGCATTTATCCTTTAATATATGATAAATACCCTCTGCCCACCCCCCAACCGCTAAGTTATTTTAAAAAAAAAACTAATAGAACTGTACTTATAGCTTGCCGGAACTTGGAAGCAGGGGACCGGACCGGCAGCCCTGTCTGCGGCTGACGTTGGTGGAGAGCACCGCGGGAACAAAGCATTGTAAGTACAGTTCTGATTATTTTTTTTTTAAAAAGTAACTCAGCGGTTAGGTCTGGGCAGGGGGTAGCAGGTGGGAGGACAAGCAAGGATGGATCCGAATGGTGTGGGGGGGGTCGTCACAAATATGGAGTTCCTGTTTGGGTGCTCTGAGGGAGGATGAAGGCTGCGCAGGTACGTATAAGGCACGGACGTGAGGTGATGTGTGAGAGCTTGGATTTACACCGAGATGCTCCTGGTCTGCAAAAAGAAGTTAGTAAAAATGTATGTAGCATAAATTGGCTGAACAGATTTTAATGCGGTTTTAAAGCTAGAATAATGGCCAATAACATTAATTTATGGTTTTGGGGGTGGACATTTCCTTTAAATTTTATAGTGTTGAGGAACTCCTCCATTTGTGGTTACAGACATAGCTGTACCTTTGTGGCTACCACACAAAAGGTTTAACATACAGTAATAACCTACCCATGTTGACCTTTTTAGAACTCCATGTGCATTGGACATTGCTATGTTTACGTAGCACACCTGTGTACACCTTTGGAGCCAGCATAAAGTATTTAGAAATAGGTATGTTTAATTTCATTTGAATAAAGAAATATTTTTGTTAACACATAGGAACTATTAAGGAACGACACAGTAAACGTTTTTTGAAAGAGCTGACTATGGAGCGTTTGTTGACAGCAAAATATTCAGGACCTAAGCTTTGTATTGACTTGAGTATGACTGAGCACATGACCAAAAAGGTAATCTGAAATGAACAGAAAACATGCAAATTATTGGTATTTCGCATTTTTTTTTTTTTTTTTTATTTCTTTAAGCAAATTATTTCATATGCTGGATAAATTGCAATATGGAATTTATTGATCTATTACACCATCCTCCAGCTTAACTTAACTGTGCATATTGGATACAAGAGTTCTAATTTATTCAGTGTATTAGTGATTACATTTTTAAAAATTTACTTTTTTGTTTCTTTTTTTGATCCTTTTAAGTTGAAACTAAAAGTTATTAATGTAAATTCTTAGGAAATAAGTCGTCTTGCTGCACAAATCCGAAGGCTCTATGGATCTAACAGGAAAACTGCAAAACCATTCTGGGTTTACCTGACAGGTTTTTTAGAAAACAGTCTTTTATATGATGAATGTGTGCGAATGAATGATGGATTCAACAATTATCTTGTAAGTTAAAGCTAGGTAGTGCAACATAAATAAATAATACTTGCATTAAAAATGATTTCACAGCAACTCTTACATAGTTACATAGTAATTGAGGTTGAATAAAGAAATCAAGTCCAACCTATTCAACCTCCCTTTTTTTTTTTTTTTATTATTATTATTTTTTTTAACCCTAACAGTTGATCCAGAGGAAGGCAAAAAAAAAAAACCCGCAAAAAAGGGGGGAAAATTCCTTCCTGACTCCAAACGGCAATCCGAAAGTATCCCTGGATCAACCAGATCTATATGTATTAATGCCAGTAATTCTCAATATTTTTTAGTTTTAGAAACTTATCCAGAACTTTTTTAAAGCTAATTAATGAACTTGCCATTACCACATCTGCTGGAAGACAGTTCCACAGTTTCACCGTTCTAGAAACCTAACAGAAAATTCTAACAGACTACATACCAGCTTAACATCATATAGTGCGCTCACACAGCTGCAGTAAACTAAATATATATCATGGACAGCACTTTTTGCACAATTGCTATGATGTAGATTCCACAGCATCTTCCATGTTGATTTCTGAAGATGCCAAACTGTGATAAACTGTAATACATATACAGTACAGTAATTAGTAGAGGATATTTTTGAGGTTACTATGCCTTAGAATGCCTTTTATTATCTAAATCAAGCTAGGTAAAACTGCATGCCATATTACCTTGTCTGATGTAAACATGGTTTATGAAGTTTGATTTAACGTCAGTTGTAGTTGATGTTAAATGTAGTTTGTTATATTATTGAGTTTTTTCTGTATTTTATAGGTAGACACTACAGAAAGCAACTTTCTTGACATATTCCCACTGGAGCAAGTAGTTTACCTGACCCCTGATTCCAACAGTGGTAATTATTTGAGATGTTTCATACATAGCCATTGTATGTGCTTACTTAATTAATACTTAATTATTACATAATTACTGCACTGTAAGTATAACTTTTGGGCAATCTACAAATGGGAGCTAAAGTAGAACTATAGTGCACATAAAGTTACCTGGGGCATGGAGGTAGGATTGATACTTTCTACCTCCCAATACAATTTCCATAAGGAGCAGAAGCATGAAAAAACTGCTTCTGCTAGTCTTCCTGGGTGCTTCAGCACTATTTTTAATGCAAGAAGGCCCAGGGCCATAACCTGGCAGATGAAAACTGTACGTGCTGTAGCTTCTTAACGAAACAATACTGGGAGGTAGGAATAATCAATCCTACCTCCTTGCCCCAAGTACTTTTCATTTTTAAAAAGTACATTTTTACAGTATAGTTGTTCTTTAAGAAGGCCAGAGGGCCTTGTCTAATGAAGGTGTGACACCTACACACTGAAACATCACGTGTGTTTTTAAATAAATACTGTTCAAGTAAGACTGGATGTGTGCTGTGATCTATTCTACTTAAACTCACCCTTAATACCCATAAAACAATGTGCAAAAACAAAGTTCACAATATATAAATCAAAGAGTATGTCTTGGAAATTACATTATAATGCAAAGGTTACCTTAGCACTGTATTAGTATGCTTCAGTTGTCACAAATTTGCATCATTCATTGGAGGCACATCTGGGGATGGCAGTCGGCCATTGTTTGTGACGTCACTGTCACGGCAGTGACTGACTGCCTTACTCGGAATAATAACATTTATTATTGGGGGTGGACATACCCTTTAAGTGTCCCCTTCAATTCCACTCAATAGATTATTAGAATTATTACTTTGTTGTTTTTTTTCTTTATGATCACAGACTTGTCTTATATTTTTGCCTTGTTTAGCTCTTGAAGACATTGACCCACAGAAAGTTTATGTGCTTGGCGGTTTGGTGGATGAAAGTATTCAGAAGGTATGCATTGAAAAATTGGGGGGTTGTACTTTCAATTAAATTATAAGCTTTTGCTGCTTATACAATGTCATTACCTTCTGTGCATTTTTTATTATAGGTGCGACATAGCAGTAGACAATCAGTTTGTAATAGAGAAAACATGCAATACATAACCAAATCATTTAATTTGTTTATCTAGAAATTAACATATCGTAAAGCTAAAGAGCATGGTTTACAGACTGCACGACTGCCAATACAAGAGTATATGGATAAAAAGGTGAATTCAAAGAACTTCCATTCTGAGATATTAGCCATCAATCAAGGTACATGTTTAAATATCAATATTGCTTGTATTTGTGAGTGATTACTGATAGGAGAAGTTTACTGTAAAAAAATGTTACCTGCAATATAGGTCAGTTGGAGATAGGAATGAAAGCATAATAGTTGACTTCCGTCGATTAGGTAAATCTGTGGTTCATTCTTCTATACAGATTGCCAATATGGAGGTTGAGCAGGTAGAGTATTTTAAATATTTAGGGGTCTATCTGAATAACAACCTATCCTGGGGGCTGCATATAAAGGAACTGACTGGGAAAGTCCAGCAGCGCTTGTATTTATTAAAGGGCAACTGTGGTCTCCAAACAAGTTAGGGTTAAATGAAAGCCTGCAGTATTTTCTTTATAATGAGCCTACAATCACATCTCTGGCTTCACCCTATGAGAAATTATATCAAGGTGAATGTTCAAACTTCCTGCTTCCAGTAGGTTGAGTGACATCACCTTACCTTTGCTAGCCCCTCTGCCCCGGGGGAGAAGCATGCTCATTAAAGACTTAATGCTGGGGAAAACAGGAAGTACCTGGGGGAAAAATTGACAGTTGAGAAGGGGAGCCTATTAATGCAGACAGGCTGGTCACATGACTTCAAGCAGGTCACATGGCTGAAAACAGGAAGAGTTCAAGCAGGAAATAATAATTTTGCTGAACATTTCCAGCAATAACTTCTCACAAATTTTATCTAGAGATGTGATTTTGGTTTTATTTTGAAGGTACGATAGAAAGCTTTTTATATAATTCTTACTAGTTTGGAAGAATTGGAGACCACAGTTACCCTTTAAGGAAGCTGAAACAAGAGCAGGTTTCCTCAGTCATTTTATTAAGTTTTTATAGAATAATGATCGAAAGTATACTGAGCTACCGTGTGTTATCCTGGTTTGGCAACTGCACCAAGTTAGAAAAAAAAGTCTTTACAGCGTGTCACAAAGTATGCTCAGTATGTTTTCGGATCCAAGTTAAATACTTTAGATAGCATTTTTTTTATAAGCATAGGGCAAAACGTTTAGAGGCAATTATAAGGGGTCCCTTCCATCCAAACGTCTGTTTCTTTAAAGGGGAACTAAAGTCTCCAGACAACATTGTCCCAATAGACAGAGCACATTCACAAACATACAACAGCTGTCTCACCTCTCCTTTTGCTGTGGCCATTGGGTGATTTATTAAAACAACCTGTGAGTACTAGGGGTCTGCTCCCACAATCCACCTTAGCTGGGTAAACACCCTAAGTGTCTTAGCTTAGTGTCTGCGTACAGGCACATGCTCTGTAGAGCTCAACAGATCAAAACAAAGAAGTTGCAGCCTTGCTTTCTAGAAGCTGACAGCCAATCACATTATAGCACAGAGATCCTTCCTCTCCCTGACACAGAACAGGGATTTTATTTTTTTGTTTTCAAACACATTCAAGGCTCCTGTCCTAACAATGATATAATCTTTTACTTTTCATACAAAAAGAAAATTAATTTTTGCAGTGTATTTCAAAGATAGCATGGATGTAAGAAACAGAATACTTACATTTTCAGCAAAAATAAAAGTAAGTACATTTACTCTGTCTTGCTAAAAGCAGAGCTCTTACCTCTAGGCTAAGAGACACACTATATAAACCATTGGTACATGTAGAATATTGTACTAGGAACATAATGGAAACAAATTCAAACTCATGACCATCTGAATTGTATGTGTCTAAACCTGGCATCTTACAATGTGAGCCACCACTGAATAAGCTGACAGCCTAGGTACACTTGGAAAGCCAGACCACTACTACTTCAGGTTAGTATCTGCAACTGGCACAATATATAGTCGGTGTTCTAGGGAAAACATAATTTTGCATATCTCCGCCCCTTACTCTGGGGAACCTGGGAGTAAGGAATTACTTTTTGTTTCTTAGATTTTATGGGCAATGCTATTTATATAGCATGAGACTGCAAGATGTCTTCTGTTAGAAGAAGGTTCTGCTCCATTTTTATGCTCAGTGGAGGGCTTTTTGCTCATTTTGGCCCACCTCTCCCTAAGCATTCTAGCTGCCTTGTCTAGGGAAAACATCATAATAATCTCCCGCTACGTAACACTGAGTACAAATCAAGTTAAAGGATTTATCTCTTAAGTTTATAGGCTATTAAAATGTTAACACTCCCCCTTTAAGGTCCGTACACATGCAACACAAGCAACGAACGGGAGTTTCGGATGATAATTACACGTGTGTAAGTGTTCTCAGGCATTGTTCAGACAAGGCTTTACAATTTTATTCCACTACTGGAAAAAGTGGATAACCCTGGCAGTGGGAAGATATGGCTTAATCACATATCTTGGTTTCACAGGCACCCAAAAAAATGCAATTTAGTTTTATGTTCTGCACCAAGCCTATTTCATCCCATTTCTAATGAGCTATATAGTCTAGGACAGGAGCTTGTGTTGCTCTTCGATCATGATCCCCCAGAGCTACATACTGGCACTTGCTTTGAGACTGCCGAAGTGTGTTAAACTTCTTGGAGCTCTCTTGTTAAAACATTTTTAATACAGCGACACAGGTCAAAAGAAACAAAGACATGGAAGAAATGATTAATGATGTTTTTTCTTTATTGTAATAAGAATTTTACGTTTATTTACTCGTGGAATAAATAAAACAGAGTTTTTGTTTTTTTTAAAGGAATTGGATAAAAAGATTTTTTTATTATCTATGTTGGGTTTTCTCACTTTTTCTGATTATGTGAAATTGACATATGGGTATAGTAAACATATATTTTTTTTAAAAAACTTTCATTTTTCTCATTCCTTCTAATTGACTACTTTTGATAATTTCTTTTCTCCCAAAGTGTTTGATGTGTTATCCACATATTACAGAACAAAGAGTTGGCCAGAGGCCTTACAAACTGGCGTTTCATCTGGAAAAGGCTATGTCCTTCGTGATAATGCTACAATGGAAACATATTAGCAGCTTGGGCTTTCTGTTGCTGTTTATAAATATTATTTATTTGATTCACTTTAACACAGTGAAAAGGAATAACATATTACTGATAATTGCATATAATACTATATACGAGACACAATGTGTGAAAATTTATTTTTAAAACCTAAAAATCCAAATTAGTTGTTCGTTGTTTTGGTTCTTTTACACAGTACACAAAGGATAATGTGAAGTGAAACTGTACTGTAAGCTTATCTGGTCAACTTTAAATCATCAATGCTGTTTTGTTCTGTGATGGTACTGTAGTCAATGACAATGAATATTTTGTAAAATTTCCTGTGAGAAAGTAGGCATGTAAATAGGGAGTTCACAAAAACATTTACAGCTAATTGATTAAAATTCTGTGTAAAAACCATTTTCATTCACACTGAGGATTTTTTTCTGTTGTTGCCCTTGACTGCAAAATAAAATTATAGCAGAAGACATAAAACATTTCTAAGTATTTTTCTTCTTTTTCTGGGTGGGGTCTCTGCAAACTACACCGATGCCTCAAACTTTAAATCACAAATGATTTGAAAAAGGGGTTTCCAATGTAAGGGATGGAAAATCCTGAAAAACAATTAGCCACATTTTTGTAGGGTTTTCTAATGATCTTTATAAAACTTCCTGCCAAGATTTGTCATTTTGGCATCTAATGTCAAAAATAATTTGTCCATCGCTGATTTAGGCAGTTAATCGCTTTCAAAGAATGGAGGTGCATCCTATGCGAAGTTCCATTATACACATGCATGTTCTGCATGGTATTTATCTGTTGTATTCAGTTAGATCAACTGGACTTAAAGTTTAGTTCTTGAAGACGTTTCGCTAGTCATCCGACTGGCTTTCTCATTCAGAATGACTTGTACAAGAATCGGTATGCAATTAAGCACCCAATTAGCATATTTTAGCCAGGTGTTAGGGAGGTGTTATCAAAAATGTCCAGGGTAAGGTGTCAAAACAGCATTGTACATGGCAGACAGTTGGTGTTGAGCCCCCCACCTCTATTCAGGTTTGATTTATTTATTTTCACATAAATGGCCATTTTGACACCTCTCTTGAACCAGTCATATTCCTTTGCCAAGATGTTGACATTACAATCTTCAAAGGTCCTTTTTCCTTAAAGGGCATGTCCACCCCTAAAACTATACTTTAACCCACTACTGGCCCCACTGTGTAGTCTTGGAAAAACCCTTACCTTACATCCCTGCTCCAAATGGCTGCCCTGCAAAGTCCAAAAAAGTAAAGCGCATGAGCCTCCTCCTCCGGGAGAATTTTGTCATGCGCAGTGAATTCCTCTCCCTTCCGTTTTTCTTTCCCTTCCCCTAACTCAAAACCATTTCTGTAATGTAGTGGTCCTTATCTTACCCCCAGCCGCTATGTTTATTTGTAAAAAAAAAAAAAGATTGGATCATTACTTACTTTCCTTCTTTCCCCCAGCGTTCTGTAATGCCTGCAGTCGCGTCCGTGATTGGCTGCCTCTCAGCCAATTGCGGGTGCAGGCCTGTCCCCTGCTTGCAGTTCCAGCAACCAGAGGTCCAAGATTACTGCACCGTCAGAATGAAGGGAAAGTAAGTAATGTTAGGGTCGTTTTTTTTACAAATAAACATAGCGTTTGGGGGTGGGATGGATCATTATAACATACTGTATATCCTGACCCGACAGCTTTTTACTGGGCTACTGCAGATAAATAGATAAAAAAAGACACCTGCTTGGTTGCTGCAGATAAATAGCCCACACAAACTTTTGCACCTCTTATTGCATCAGCCCATATTGTAAAGGGTTAAAGGGTCAAGGATTAGTTCACTCTAAAATTGAATGTTGGCTTTTAAGCTTCAAGTGAAGAACGGGAGGTAATCTAATTATTTCTTACCTCCCGTTTTTCACTAAATGTACCAGGAGAGGAGAGAACAACCCAACGCTGGCTCCTGGCAGGTCCCAACCCTTTAAAGGGGAAGTTTAGTGCAAATAAATATACTTTTAAGAAAAAAGTGCAATTTGTCTGTGTATAAATAAATGCTTCTGAAGTAGACTTCCTGTTTGCAGGACCCCTAATAGTGTCTGTTATGGTCTTGCCCTTGACCCAGCACCTGGGTGGATTCAGTTGTTTAGTAGAGATCTGAGTATGTTTGACCATTCCAACAGCCAGTCAGTGCATATTGCTGTTAGGAACATTCCAAGGTAGTATGCATTCTGGGAAGAAGAAGGACCGTAACAGAACCTGAAATGTCAGCTCACTAATCTAAACAGCAGTGAATAGCAAGGAGTATAAATTCAAATGATTTTTCAAAAAGAGAATATGTAGAATAACCTAGTTATGCATAATTTAAACGAAGAATTTTAAAAACAATGATATTTTCGACTGAACTTTCCCCTTAAATATTTAAAGTAATGTAAATTTTTACATTTAAAACCCGTGTCTATGTAGCATAGGATTCATGTATGTGGTTTAGAAAGTGTTAAAACTAATACGGGAAGGTACTATATACTGTATGTTTTTGTAATTCAGTATGTTGGGCTTCGCTACAGTATCTCTAGTAATCTTGTCAGGTTGCACTTTATGTACCATGAGAGAGGAGAGAACTTACCTGCAGAGCAATCCACCACTAAGTCCCAACCCTTTAAAGGGGAAGTTCAGTGCAAATACATATACTTTTAAGAAAAAAAGTATTTTTCAATCCTAAGGACCTTAACCTGCCCATTCAGGATTTTGTATGAATAAATTCTTCCAGGTAAGAAGAGAGGGTTATGGAATTTTTTTTTTTTTTTTTGGGGGGGGGGGGGGTTGCATCAGGTATGAGTTGAAAAAATAGCAGATTACCTACTTACCAGCCTTCATTCCAGTGGAGTTCTCAATAGCCGGCAGTTACAGGACAACACCCTTATAAGAACATATTTTAGAAATAATGGCCTCTTTAAAATATGTTGATATATCATAGTTTGTCCTATGAATTCATTACTGTATGCCTGCTATGCTTCTGGGTGCCTCATGGAAACTGAGCAATTTAGAAACCTGTACTGAGCCTGGGCATGCTCAGAAGAGGCAGACAGGGAATTAACATTCAGTCATTGGCTGTGATGTCAACTGTTAAATCCATAACTGACAGTTACTAACTGGAAGAACCAGGAAGCAGAAGCAGGACATTGTGCAGGATTTCAGGTTAGCTTAAACTATTACAGTTAAGGGTTTTGGGGGCGATTTACCAGTATGTAAGTTTTTTTCATTTTGGGGCTGGACTTGCCCTTTAAGTATCAGTTAAATACTACCTTCCACAATATTACATTAGGAGGTGTTTACTCTTTTTGGCCATTAATGGCCAATATTGCATCTCCCCATTAATGTTGTAAAAATACTTACTGAGCTGCTACTGACTGTGATTGTAATGTTATGATTGTGGTTGTAAAATGTGCATTAGTTAAAGATGCGGTATCTCTATTTAGCGATACAGTGCCTTTATAAATATGGCCTCTTGGGAAGTAATACAGCAATAGTATTGTATAGGCAATCATACAATTAATATATAATATTGGCAGCACTGATCTCCCTCACACCAGCAATTCTTTTGGGCTGACTGTGTGCCAATTCAGCCAAGGAGCACTCACTCCTCTGCAGTAGGAACAAAAAGGAAGAAAAAGCTGTAGCGCCACGGTAGGTCAGGATTAAAAATCATTTTATTAAACACCTTTTAAAGATCTCTATCCGATGGATCACAGCAACATCATAGGATTAAGGTAAGGATCATACTTATGCGTTTTGGACAACTATGGAGTCCCAATTGAATGCGCGGTGATCATTAAAAAGCCTATGTTCGTAGCAATTCCTACCCAAGGCTTTGAGCCATTGATCCATCTGCCCTTCCCTTACATCCATAGCTATTACACTATTGGATTAGGGAAGGATTATATGGGTCATTTAAGAGAGTAGGAGTCATAAACCTTTCCAAACTTGCCCTCTCTTCCATATAGTGTGCCCTCGCCATGGGCACGTGCATGACGTCAGTGTGTGTGCACACATGCCGTCATTGTGCCGTGTGTGTGCGCAATGAGATGTCACACGCGCACACATCCGTGCACGCAGTCATGTCACGATGCGTATGTCGCAACATCATGCGAGTGATAATTACATACATATAGACCTTTCCTATCTGTAATAGTGTTATATACCCCACCTAATTAGCTGCTCCTAAAAAGTCAATGCAATCTCCGTAAAACTATAAATATATATAATATACAGGATATATATTCCCTTTTAAAAGCTGCAGTCAGTTTAGCTCCCTTTCGGGTGCATTTTATTATTAACTCAATTAAAACTAGACATTGAAATCAATGCAAGTGTAGGGAACTTGTGAATTAGTTACCCTTTAGTCTTTTTGTTCTGGCAGGATTTGCCCAGTAGTGGCCGCTATGTAAAAGTATAAAAGGGAGTGCCTCTTTCTACTTCCTGAAGTTTTTTCAGAGGATAGGGGAAGAGCCTGGGACCTCGATAACAGGTCAGTTAATGTGAGATTAGATTCTGTTATAGATCACTCCAGGAGTGATAGATAGGAGTAGGGTAGCTAATGAGCAGCCTGAGCTCCAATAAGGAGATTTAGTAAGGACTAGAGTCCTGGGTATAACATCCAAGAATAGGGACATAGGGCCAGACATAGGGGGAGAAGATTCCATTACAGTGACTGATGGCACTAACTGAGCTGATTGTTATCTATGCTGTTTCTGATTCCTCTGGCTTATGAGTATTTATAGGGTATCTGTGCCATGCTATGTCACCTCTAGTGTGCTTCTTGCAATGCTTCATTGATATTGTTCTGTTAATAAATAAGATACTGTTTAAGTTCAAGAACCACTAGCGCCCATTTATTGCATTCTACCTAGAGTGGTAGTGTAGCAACACCCTACCTCCAACACATGCGAGGGCCCACTACTGATAAATAAGAGTCTTGTGCATAGAATTTGGGTAAGGCTGACAGTTTTTAGAGCAATTAAGTGCCCCCATTTTACTATTGCCTTACACAAGTGTTTAGTTTTGTGTAGTATAATAGAATAGACCTGAAAGGGAGCTAAATAGACTGCAGCTGGTCGTTCAGGTAGCGGGTCTGGTTTCAGGTCTGTTTAAAGGAGAACTGCAGTCTCCAAACTAATTCAGTTTAAATGAAAGGCCAGTTTCTTACCTTTAGAACTAGCCATCAACCTCTCTTCGAGCTTCACAGCCCAAGATATAAAGAAAATAAATTGCAAAAATTCTCAGGAGAGGAATTCCTATCAATTTACCTAAAGACATTTTTTGACCACAGTTCCCCTTTAATTTCAGGTGCAGGTTGGGTTGTAGGTCTGACTACTTGCAGGATGGGTCATGTGCAGTTATGGAACCCACCAGCAAAGGAAGTGCGGGTTAGGTGCAGGTAATGGTTTTGCAGTTTTCCAAAAAGACCAATTGAATTTTAGCAATGGTCTGATGTATTATGAAACAAAATTAATTTCAAAGGCTCTTCTTATGTGTTTTAGCATAAACTGGTCCACATACAATGTGTGCTCAGTCATGTGGCTTATTAAAAAACACGCAACTAGGCAAAAATGTCCAAAACAACTGATTTTTTTTGCCTGTTTTTGAAGAAAGGGTATGCAAAAAAAAGTCTGCCATGGCAAAAATTTAGACATTTAGATTTTAGACTGACTGTTGATCTGGACGAAATAACATTCTGTGTTTACACAGTCTAATTCTTATATCATTTTGGTAGCCATATCTCTGCAGATACAATTGAAACTTAACTGTCCCAATTTTAGGGCTTGGTCCCACTATGCACGAAATGTGGCCAATTCAATCTGGGGTTTTTTTGGATCATACCTGCATTGCAGATTGCACGGCCCATGAAATTACATTAAAATTGCCGTGTCCATGCCCCACTATATGCATCGCGCTCTGTTCTAGTGCATTGGTAATCACCATTTCAAAGACAAAAAAGGTACACTTGGACATGCCCCCTGTACCACCAAAACTCCTCCCACAGCCCAACCCCAAATTATATATGGCTCTGCCCCAAATCCGGATATTATCGACAGGGGGGCTTCTAGACCTTTTGGCGCCTGAGGCAAACTTTCCAAGCCGCCCCTCTATTTTCACGCAGCGCCCACAAAAACGGGGTGTGTGGGTGTGGTATTTGGAGGTGGGCATGGTGGACTAACTAACAGTGTCTGGTGAAGTAGAGGGCTCTGTTAGATCAGTAGCCACTGTTAGGTCAGCCCTCCAGTACACCAGCCACTGTTAGGTCATCCCTCCAGTTCACCAGACAGTTAGGTCAGCCCTCAAGTTAACCAGACTCTGTTAGGTCAGTCTTCCAGTTCACCATGCAGTGTTAACTTAACAGTGGCTGGTGAACTGGAGGACTGACTTCACTGTGTCTGTTGAAATGGAGGGCTGACCAAAGATTAGTTGCTGATCCCTCTTACCCTCCAGTTCAGCAGACACTTTAAGGTCAGCCCTCCAGTTCAGGAGACAGAGTTAGGTCAGCCCTCCAGCTCAGAAGCATCTGAGGTTAGCACACCAGTGTGAATGGTACATACAAGTCTGTCCACTTTGAGACTGGTACATGCAAGTCTGCCCACTGTGATTGGCACTTACACGTTTTCCCACTGTGATTGCCACAAACAAGATTGCCCACTGTGGCACATGCAAGTTTTCCCACTGTGGCACATGCAAGTTTGCCCACTGTGACTGGCACATACAAGTTTGCCCACTGTGACTGGCAAATACAAGTTTGCTCACTGTGATTGGCACATACAAGTTTGCCCACTGTAACTGGCACATAAAAGTTTGCTCACTGTGACTGACAGGCACATACATGTTTGCCCACTGTGACTGGCACATACAAGTTTTTCCACTGTAACTGACAGACAGACACAGAGAGAAACAAACACAGTGAGAGACAGACACACAGAGAGCCAGACACATGGTGTACTTGGCACACAGTGGCGAAATACTTGGCAAGCCGGCACTGGTATCATGGTTGGCACAGACACTGGTATTATGCTTGCCAACCTGGCACTTGATACAGGGTTGGCATACAGACACGAACTATGCATGGCAAACTGGCACTGGTAACATGGTTGGCACATAGACGTTGGTACTATGTTTGGCATCCTGGCACTGCAACGTGGTTGGCACATGCATTGGTATTATTCTTGGCAAACCGGCACTGGTAATGGTTAGCACACAGGCACTAGTACTATGCTTGGCATCCTGTCAGTGATAACATAGTATGCACCCAGACACTGGTTATGTGCTTGGCAAAATGGCACTGGTAACATGGTTTGCACATAGACATTAATAATATGCTTTGAAACCTGGCATTTGAAACATGGTTGGCATACAGACACTGGTATTATGTTTGGCATCCTGGCACTGTAACATGGTTGGCACAGGCATTGGTATTATGCTTGTCAAACTGGCACTGGTAGCATGGTTGACACACAAACACTAGGACTACACTTGGCATCCTGTCACTTTAACATGGTTGACGGTTGGCATACAAACACTGGTACTTTGTTTGACATCCTGGCACTGTAACATGGCTGGCACACACACGGATAACATGGTTGCCACAGGCATTGGTACTATGATTGGCAAACTGCCACTGGTAACATGGTTGGCACACAGACACTAGTACTACGCTTGACATCCTGTCACTGATAACATGGTAGGCACACTGGCACTATGCTTGGAAAACTGGCACTGGTACTATGCTTGGCATAGCCTTTCATTCATGTGATCACAGTAATGTATACTAAAACCCCTTTGTTTATAAAGTATGCCAGTGTGCAGATAATATGATATTGTATGGGGCTTAGGAATGTGCATTGATTATCTTTTCTATGTTTGCAAATATATTTGACCAGATCAGTAGCACTTCCACTTAATGTAGTTGTAAATTAGCCTAATTGGAGTGCTTCCACAATTCTTGTATGGTTGACAAATAGACATTGGTACTATGTTTGGCTTCCTGGCACTGTAACATGGTTCGCACAGGCACTGGTTCTATGCTTGGCAAACTGACACTAATAAAATGGTATGCACACAGACACTGGTGCTATGTTTGGCAAACTGGCATTGTAACATGGCTGGTACACACTGATAACATGATTGGCACAGGCATTGGTACTATACTTGGCAACCAGGCTCAGTTAAATGATTGGCATAAGGAAACAACCACAGCCTGGCCTGGTCTTCTCAGCCACAGGCTCACAGCATGCTTCTGGATTGTTTTTCTTTTCAAACTATATCAAACTTTATTAAGTGTCTGCCTATGAACCTGCACACTCCTAGGACACTCTGCATAATATGGCCAGATGGTTGAGGTAGGAGCCTCAGATAAAGTTTCCCTCAGTGCAAACCCAGACAGGTAGTAGGAGGAACGGATTGCTGGTGAAGAGAGGGGGGTGTCCAGGAGCGGAAGCATTAAGTCTTGCACTGGCGCGCACACTTTTCGCAGTTTTTTTTTTCAACTTCCCCTGCTGTCGGCCGCCTCTCCTCTGCATTACAGAAGTGCCGCCTGAGCCAAAAGGCTCACTGTGCCTCATTGGAGAGGTGACGCTGATTATCGACAATTATTTCTAACTGTAATTAAATAGTTATTAAAAAGTTATTGCTGGCAGACATGTATATTTAAAGAAGGGTTAATGATAGCAGTTACTGCCCCCCTATACATAGATAGATAGATAGATAGATAGATAGATAGATAGATAGATAGATAGAGATATACAGATAGAGATATACAGATAGATAGATAGGTAGATAGATAGATAGATAGATAGGTAGGTAGATAGATAGATAGATGATAGATAGATGGCTTGAGAAAGGTCTGAGACAAAGACCGAAACGTCGCTATCTGTTTGCTGCTTATGGAAAAAAGTTAAAGATTGTTTGAACAAGTCCTGAGAGTGCTCTACATGTTACTATGGTTGGATAGATAGATAGATAGATAGATAGAGATATACAGATAGATAGATAGATAGATAGATAGATACAGTAGATATAGATAGATACAGAGATAGATAATAAATAGATAGATAGATACAGTAGATATAGATAGAAACAGAGATAGATAGATAGATAGATAGATAGATAGATAGAAAGAAATACAGGTAGATACAGAATGTAGAAAGCGACAGCACTCTCAAGACCTAAAAAGTTACAAATAC